>CM035424.1:55546339-55558839 GCA_020310875.1 Ceratopteris richardii | reverse complement strand
GGAGAGAGAAATTGTAGGTATGCATTTCCTGATGCTAATAGCTCAAGTTTGAGCGACACCTAAGTTACAAGATCGTGCTCAATATGTCAATCAGTTCTAATGGCAAGAAGAGGGGTCCTTGATATGAACTAGAGAGAAATCAATACCATTGTATGAATGAATACATCATTATTGAACTTAGAGCCATCAATAAGTCACATCATGATTTTATATACAACTTAACACAAATCCTCATTCCTCCTATGATTATAGAGGGGCGAATATGTATGTGGAGACCATTGAATTCAACATCCCCATTAGAACTTCACTTTTTTATTATTCACACGAATTCTCCCTCTATATCTTCCCCTCTATCTTTCAACCTCTATCTCTTATCAAGAGAAATGGGATACAAAAGAGAGCTCTCACACACTCTCATACACAATGAGAGGAGCACACATAGATTGAGGCAAGAAGGATGATCTTCTTCTTCTTCTTCTTCTTCTTCTTCTTCTTCTTCTTCTTCTTCTTCTATTACATAAAGAGAATGTACAAGAAATAATCTAATACGACAATACAACTAGTACAATATCCAAAGAGAAATACATGAAGAATGAGTGAGTTTGCAAGGAACAAATGTGCCATCACTTTTGGTAAATACATTTGATGAATATCATGCAAAATATACCTCACATATATTATCATAAACACTTCTATGCTAGAGAAATGAAAAGTGATACATGTCAACTTCGATCATCACATGTTGAGCTTGATATTTCAACACTCCCTCTCAAGCTAAATGTCATGTCCTAAAATCCTAGCATCGTTTGATACTTCTTCATCTTCTCTACTTCAAGTCCTTTACTAAAAATATTAGCAACCTACTCATGCACACTCACATAGACAATATCAATATCACCAGACAATATCTTCTCTCTGATGAAGTGACAATGTACCATGATATAATTTGTTCTAGAATGAAAATTAGTGATTTTTTGCAAATTGTATGCTACAAAGATTATTGAAATAATTGGTAATCCACTTTTTCACTTTGACACATAAATTTGCAAGTTGCAGCGCAAGCAATGATGCATCACATGTTGCCATTGCAACATCTCTATAGTCATCCTCTATACTGGACAAAGCAATAGTGGGTTGCTTCATATTGCCCTATGTAACAATAGCGCCCCCAAATGAAAATAGAAAACCACTAGTAGATATTCTATGTGCAACATTGCCAACCCAATCTACATCAATGTATATATGAATGTACTCTCTAAGTTTCATTATTCATTATTTGATAATTTGATTATCTTAAAAACAAAATCATGGCCCTTATTATTGGATTAGATTATTTGGTGTAAGATTATTTTGGTGGTGATGTGTGTGAACACACTCAGGATCGTCAAGGCACGTTTTCCCCTATTAAGGAGGCTTTTCCCCACGACTTCTATATGCACTTATAACCCTAAAAATTCACTTATCTTTGTATATTCACTTGGTAGTATATTCAATATTGTGTTGCTCTCCAAGCTTCTTCTTCTTCCTTATGACATTTGTCTCTTTAGTAGAATTCAAACTACAAGGATTAGTATTAAATCAAGCCATCACTTTCTCTAGGACTTTGTCAAAACTCCTTCGGTCTCAATCTCATAATCGCACAAAAATTGGGGAACATACTAGAGGAGATAAGGAATTGAAAACTGCTTTATTTTATGGAACCAAACTTTGATTTCAGCTTGTTTTGGCCTCTGAATGTGCTATCCCAATGATTATGTAGGCAATTTTTTCCTTTTTTGCCAAACACACACACACACACACACACACACACACACACATATATATATATATATATATATATATATATATATATATATATATATATATATATATATATATATATATATATATATATATATATATATATATATATATATAGTTTTTTGTTTGCCATTATAATCACCTCAAAGTTTGCTACAAGTCTAGCATAGCTCAATTGGGAATTTATGTTCAAATTTTTGAGATAAAACCAATTTTCTACATTAGGGTATTTAGTCATTGGCCATGACTCAAAAAAAATGATTTATTTTTTATGTAGGCTTTTGGGGATAAGTTAGATGGTACTAATTACCCATCGTGGGCATACAAATTACCCCTCACATTCACTCCTACAAGATAGTAAACGTTGCTCGAGATACTCTTACAACATTACACTAGGCAAGAAATGAGGCTTGTGTTGCTTATCTCCGAAAGTGGTTGGAGAGTGAGCATATGAATAAAGAAATTCAATGGATAGTCTTTTGACAAACAGTAAAGCTTTGAAATATTAATTGATTTCTACTCACAAAATTTTGTCAGATACTTCACTTGTATAGACTATTTTTAATGGTGTTATAGTTTCTATCTGAGTTTTGCTTCTACTTTTTGGTTAATGATGAAAGGCAATCAAAATGCCTTAATATTTGAGGATTTCATCTCTATGTTTTTGCAAGAAGAGTAGTTTAGGCAAAACAGGTCAATTATTCATGTTGCATATCAAACTTCCTTAGCTAGTCAAAAGGGCAAATGAGTTCATCTAGTAGTAAGCAAAAAATCACTAAAGTTGCACAATCAAAGAAGGAAGAATTATCTTGAGTATGAACCTTCTCAAGAATAATGTGCTCAGTGGTTAAGCAGTCTTCTAATGAAGTGATACCTCACCTCAATGTTCTTAGTCTTTCATGATAGACCAGATTCGTCGCCAAAGCAATGGCACTCTGACTATCACTAAGCATACAAGGTACATGCTGAGGTAGACCCATATCACAAGCAAGATAAAAAACCAACAATGTTTCCTTACATGCTTCACTTGCTGCAACACACTCTACTTTTGTGGTGGAAACAATTGTATATTCTTGAAGATGAGATCTCAAAGAGATAGCACCCCCCAAAAAATGAAAAATTTACCCTAATGTAGACTTACAATTTTCTACACAACCAACATAATCAAAATCTTTGTAACCAATAATGGTTGCCTTCCCTCTACCCAAGCATAGGCACTTGTCCGTAGTGTCACTCAAATATCTCAAAATCATCTTGACTACTTCCCAATGCTTCTTGCCAGGATTAGACATATATCTACTTACAAATCCCATTGCAAATGCAATGTCTGGTCTTGTAGCCACCATAGCATACATGAGACTACCAACAACCGACTGATAAGGAATTTTGGTCATAAAATCCTATACCTCATCTGATTTGGGGCAATCATCCTTGCTCAATTTCACATAAGTGGGTAAAGGTGTACGCAATGCCTTTTGACCCTACATATTGAACCAATGAAGTACTTTGGATATGTACTCACTTTGAGACAAGTATATGCATTTTTTCCTCCTATCACAAGAAATGTGTATGCCAAGAATATGTTTGGCATCCCACAAAACCTTCATATCAAGTGTCTTACTCAACTTCTTTTTTAGAATTGACAAGTCATAAGAGGACTTCTAAGCAATCCATATATGGTCGACATAAAGTATCAAGCGTATGAGGCTTCCATCTAAGTATCTATTTTTGTAGAGACAATGATCCTCATTGCTTCAAGAATAGCCCTCAAACTTCATAGAAGCATCAACTTGGTACCATTGTCTAGGGGACTGTTTAAGTCCATATAAGGTCTTCTTCAGCTTACAAACTAGACTTTTTTTGCCAAGAACAACATAACCCTCTGATTGTTCCATATATATCTTATCTGGAACACCTCCATGCAAGAAAGAAGTTTTCATATCCATTTGGACTAGCTCTAAGTCCTCCATTGCAACGAATCCAAGCGACATTCATAGGGTATCCATCTTGACTACTAGAGAGAAGACTTCCTCAAAATTGGCACCATGTTGTTGCTTAAAACCCTTTGTAACAAGTTGTGCTTTATACTTTGGAAAACCACTATCTAATGTGAATTTTAGCTTATATACCCATTTATATGGTAAAGCATTTTTTTCCTTTGGAAAAGATACTAAATCCCAAGTGTCATTCTTGTGAATAGAATCCAACTCACTGTTCATGGCACGCTCCCACTTGACATGATCCTCTCTCTGCATGGCCTCTTTCGAGAAAGAAGGTTCACCATCATTTTTTAGCATAAAAAATCCAAACCTGGATCATATCTATCAAGTGGATGTGAGACACGTGCAGAATGTCTTAATGGTTGCTAAACAAGAACATTTGTAGACTGATCTGATTGGACATTCTCTTGAACATCCCTATGTGGAGCATTTTTATGCATGCTAACTGGAGGGCTACTATTCTCAATCAACAATCTTCTTACTTCAACACGGTTAATGTGTTGCTTATGCATCTTAGATTCAGTGAACATAACATCACTACTTCTGATCACTAACTGTGTTTCAAGATCCCATAAGCAAAAATTGGCCTTCATGACCATATCCAAGAAAAATGCATTTCTTTGAATTATGGTCTAGCTTTTGTCTATGATTCATGGATATAAACACATGCTTCACACCCAAAAACTCAAATATTATCATAATATGGTGGCTTCCCTGTCCATAACACTTGTGCCACTTTCAGAGCTTTGGCACTACTAGGTAAGAAGATAATTACATGAATTGTAGTCAATACTGCTTCTTCCCAAAATCCATGTGAAAGGTTTGCATGATGTAGCATAAAAACCACTCTATCCTCAATAGCTCTATTCATCCTTTCAGCTATACCATTTTGTAGTTGTAAACTCTCTACGAATTCCTCTAGACTGATAGAAAATGCTGAGTTCATGTGAGGTATACTCACCCCCAATATTCAAACATAAAGCCTTAAGCTTAGTTCCTTTTTTATTCTCAACTAAAGGAACCCATTTTTTGAAGTAGGGAATACCTCATCCTTTGGTTTGATAGGATATAGATAAACTTCTCTAGTAGCATCATCTATGAAAGTGAGAAAGTAAAGAGAAACACCTAATGACCTTGTGGGCATAGGACCACACACATTTTTATGAACAAGATCTAAAGGTTGAATTGAAGAATCAATGTGCATCTCATGCACATTCCTAGTTTGCTTTCCATATTGACAATGCTCACAAAATGAAAAACATGAGAAAGATAACACAAGTAGCCAGAACCAGAAAGATTTTCCATTCCACTAGGAGATATATGGCCCAAACAGCCATGCCAAATACAAGCCATAGGCTATTCAATAAGAGCTAACAAGTGTTCTTTCTGTGATACAAATAAAGGATAAAGTGAGCCATCTTTACTTCCTTTTGCAATAACCATATTGCCCCTGATATGCAAAAGGATTGAGCATAGAAGACCACCTTCTAACCAAGGTCATCAAGTTGACCAACTGACATCAAATTATGTGATAATTGAGGTACATGGCATACATTATGCATAGTAAATTTTGAGCCATCAATGAACTACACAAACACATCTCCAATTTCAACAACGTCACACTAGTAAGAGTCACCAAGTCTCACAATACTAAGAGAATTTGCTGCATACGTAAAGAACCATTCTCTATGTGGTGTCACATGGAAAGAAGCACTATAATAAAGCATCCATGTGTATGAAAGTGAATTGGCCATAAGAGCCTTAGTAGGCACAATATTGGCAAGTGTCAACACAACAACATCATTAAAAATAGCAGTGATTTCTTCAATATTCACAGTGAAAGTAGATGGTGCATGTAGCTATTTAAGATGCCCATCAACATTATGTCCTTTACTTTTAGAATTCTAAATTAATGAATAGCAGTCTTTCTTCATGTGTTCTTTCTTATGAAAATGACGGCATTCGATATCCCTCTTCCTTGATTTACTTCTACTCTTATTCCATTGACCATTCATTTCCTTGTTCTTGCTCCTACCATGTTGTTGATTCTTTCATTGTAAAGAACCACGAACATTATATGCATCTCCACTGTGAGTGCCAACGATAGATTTTCTACAAATCTCCTCACTCAAGAGTGCTCCATATATATGATCATATACTAGTTTACCACTAGGTGCACTATTGCTAATAGGTGTGCAAAACATAACCTGTGATGATGGCAAGATGCATAACAACAAGACTTCTTTCATTTCATTATCCATCTCCATTTTATGAGTGTGTAATTGAGAAAATATGGCATCACGCTCATTTAGATGAGTAGCAACACTATCCGTGTCCTTCATGCAAAGGTCATTTAAATTTCTCATCATATACACTTTATTTGATGTTTCTTTTTCATACGTATTGCATAACTTCTTCTAAAGCTCCTATGCACTTTCACAATCCAATATTGTAAAGTAAACATTATCTGTCAGGTGCAATGGAATAGTAAACCAAGACATTTCATCCAACTCATCCCAATCATCTTCATCCTTGTCAGCAAGCTTCTTTGAGATTCCATTTACTCACTTCCATTGCCTACTATGTATTAAGACATCTTTAATCTAATTCTTCCATAGAGCAAAGTTTGTGCCATCAAATTTTCAGATCTCAAAATAGTCTTTTCCTTGCAAGTTTTAGCTCCTCCTTGGAGCACTTGCACTAGAACCAGATCCACCGGATGTGCCTGAGAATTCTCTTGCCATGATGACAAAGAATTGAGTAGAACAAAAATGGAGCCAGAATAGTCCAAGAAACACCAAGGCTAAAAAATGGATGACCACGTGTCATATTCTAGGAAAAATTAAATAGTCTCCCTAGAAAAATGGATTAGTGAACAATAATCACTAACAAAAAGGATTATGTGAGAATGTAAGTGCTCACACCAATAAGTGTATCAAGGAGTAAATCGACACTATATAGTTGACAAGATAAAAAACTGAAAATTTTTCCCAAAGCCTCCGCTACAAAATAAGCATATGAAAAACATCAGAATCTCATAAAATTGCAAGTATTGACATGTAAACCTACATAGTGAATGACTGACTCCACTGTATATAATCAATTAACCAAAAGAAGCCAACTATGCTTATTGAGCACCTATGAACAACTAGCATACATATCCCATGGTGAGGTTGGGTAAGTCTTCCACCTACATCATCAAAGAGATGCTGACATTTGGGTGTCTTCTAGTTAAGAAAACAAACATGTTGATTGTAATGTTAACCTTCATCTTTCCCCTCCTTCAAACATCATAATAGTGTAGCTTAGTGGCAAGAGATTTCAGGTTAAGCAAGCCTCCGGGGGGAACAATACTAGGATGGATGACCTCCCGAGAAGTACCAAGAACCTCTATCTTCCTTGATCGTTGAGGTCGTCCCTCGCACGCAACCAACGGTGACTTCGGTGACTCAGATGATAAGGTATGTCAAGGTCTATGCCTTGGTCGCGGCCTTAGTCATAAGCCTTGGGTGGGTGCTCGCTTCGCTCGCACAAAAGAAACAAAGATTTTACCTTTGAATGCTCTGACACTAGTAAAGTATTGTGTTGACGATGAACCATGGTGGACTCTCCTTCTCTTGCACTCCATGACGATACTCTCACAGTAGAAAACTCAACTCTATGTTGCACATAGTACTCGCATGGGACCTGTAGAATACACAAAAAACCCCACAATACACAATGAGCACGAACACAGATTTTTTTGGAGTATTACAAATGCGGTGAAACTTATAACTTGTGGCTCATTAGACCACTATATGTTTTATTAAAGAACATATACAAAAGTTTCTCGTGGCATTTGACCTTTCACATGGACACTAACGATAACACATTTTGTCTAGAGGCAAATCACATAAAGCATATGTAGTTGCTTAGGATGTGTTTGAATGTCATTTAATCATCAGTATAAATTTTGAAAGATTTTTCCACTTTATATTGTAGGCTTGTTAATATCTTCATGAAATAATAATTATGCCTAGGTTTGGATAAATGAGCACAATTTTGCAACCCAATTTCTATTACCATTAGTGTCCATGTGAAAGGTCAAATGGTCACCGAACACTTCTTTGTATATGTTCTTGAATAAAACATATAGTGGTCTGGTCAACCATAGACTGTAAGTTCGACCGCATTTGTAAGTCTATGTTTGTGCTCCCCATGTACTCTATTTTTTTGCATATTTCGCAGCCTCTATGCAGAGTACCATGTGCAACACTTGTAGCTTAGTTTTCTACTCCGGAGATCTTACATGTGAGATCTATATGGAACAACCAGAGGGTTATGCAGTTAGTGGCAAGAAAAGTCTAGTTTCTAAGCTCAAAAAGAGCTTATATGGACTTAAAAGAGTCCCCTAGATAATGGTACCAAAAGTTTGATGCTTTTATGAAGTCTAAGGCTATTCTCAAAAGCAATGACGATTATTGTCTCTACACAAAGAGATGCTCAGATGGCAGCTTGATATGCTTGATACTTTATGTTGATGATATGCTCATTGTTGGGAAGTCCTCTTATGAATTGTCAATTCTCAAAAAGAAGTTGAGTGAGACATTTGAGATGAAAGATTTGGGGGATGCCAAACATATTCTTGGCATGTGCATTACTCATAATATGACTAAAAGGTGCATATACTTATCGCAAAGTGAGTGCATATCCAAAGTACTTCACAAGTTCAATATGGAGGGTGGAAAGGCATTGAGTACACCTTTACCCACATATGTGAAATTGAGCAAGGATGATTGCCCCAAATTAGATGAGGAAAAGGAATTCATGACTAAAATTCCTTATCACTCTATTGTTGGTAGTCTCATGTATGCTATGGTAGCTATGAGACTAGAAATTGCATTTGTAGTGGGAGTTGAGCAGATATATGTTTGATCCTGGAAAAACATTGGGAAGCATTCAAGATGATTTTGAGATATCCGAGTGGCACTAAGGACAAGTGTCTATGCTTAGGTAGAGGAAAAGCATCCATTATTGGTTACATAGATTCTGACTATGTTGGTTGTGTAGACAATCGTAAGTCTACATAAGGGTACATTTTTCATTTTGCTAGACGTGCTATCTCTTGGAGATCTCATCTTCAAGAATGTACAATTGTTTCCGCCACAGAAGTTGCAGCAAGTGAGGCATGTAAGGAAGCATTGTGGCTTTCTCATCTAGCTTTTGATATGGATCTACCTCAGCATGTACACCGTTTGCTTAGTGATAGTCAGAGTTCCATTGCATTGGCTAAGAATCCGGTCTATCATGCAAAGACCAAGCACATTGAAGTGAGGTATCACTTCATTAAAGATTGCTTAGCCACTGAACGCATTATTCTTGATAAGGTTCATACTCGATAATGTTGAAGATGCTTTTGACTAAAGCTCTACCATAGGATATCTTTCGACACTCTTGTCACTTGATGGGGATTACTTGATTCATGATCTTACACAGTCATAGCTTGTATACTATGTAACATGCCCATCATGTGGGAGGTATAGCTTGTATACTTACACTCAGGTATTCTTTATCATTCTTCATTTTTCTCCCATAGCTACTTTGTCCATATTGGTCTTTAGTGGGAGATTGTTAACATTAGTGTCCATGTGAAAGGCCAAATGGCCACCGGACACTTCTTTATATATGTTCTTTGATAAAACATATACTGGTTTGGTCAACCACATTGTAAGTTTGACCGCATTTCTAAGTATGTATTTGTGCTCCCCCTGTACTCTGTTTTTTTTTCATACTCTATAACCTCTGTGCAGAGTACCTGCGGTGCTTGGAGCTCGGTTTTCTACTCCGAGTATCATTGTGGATCTCGAGAAGGATAGTGCACTGTGGTGCATCGCCATCAAAATACTTCAATTTCTACCTTCAAGTATTTGAAATATGCGACCTTTGAGTAGATTTGAATTATGTTGGAATTACTATTTTTTTGTGCTAATGCATCACATCTACCACAAGCCGTTGACTAGGTGAAATTGAATATTTATCTAGCAGTCTGGTTTGGCCTCTCATATCCCTTAGAAACTAGCCTTTCATCTCCCTTAGGTGGGTCGAGGGCTCAACCCCATCAATAACATTGGTTGTACATGCTCTCATCCTTGTGGTGAGATTACTTGATGTATCTCATTTCTCTTCGAGCATTCTCAATGGACTTTGTCAATGGTAGCATGGACCATAGACCTACACATTGTTCTTAGGTCTGGCCTTCAAGTTGTTCGTTCCTAATTCCTATACTTAGTGGATCTTCGGGTTGTGTACATTCCAAGTAGGTGCTAGGTGTTCTAGTCATGCTTGTGTGGCCCTTCATTGCACAATCTCACTTTCCATTAATTCAAATCTTGGGAGATGCAAGTTGTAAGATTAAACCACCCCGTCAAAAAAATTGAATATCTATCAACTTTCCATCTCAACTTCATTTATTTTCAAAAAACTTCAATATCCATCGATCGTTCATCTCGATTTCATTTTTAACAAAACGTTTTGCAAGATTTTTTTCCTCCATTACAATGTATGACAGTTTGGTATGTAAAACAATTTGAAGAAAGACAACTTAAGACACTACACAATTTCCACATCTATAACTTTGTCCCAAAATTCTCTCCTTCAGTGAAGCATCCGTCGTGTAAACCACAAAATAAAAAGAAAAATGCACGAAACCCATCACTTTAACCTTCCACAATCATCAGTAGTCTAGAATCATATCTTTTTTAAAAAATGGAGGTTCAACCGAAGCTTACTCCCTCGAGCTTTAACTTTAAAATTGCAACTGTACAAGTGAATGGGCATAGCACCCATAGGACCTCCCGTATCCCACAAACCAAGGGTCAGACAAGGAGACAACTTGTTTACAACTAGTTTAACTAGCCATAGCCATTACATGTCCAACCCGGGGATTGGACCCTGAGCCTCCACCTCTAGGAGGCGGGAGCCAAACCAATTCCCCTACCGGATGTGGACTAGAATCATATCTTTAACGTAGTACAATTAACACCAATTAATTTCAAATAAGCACAAATCGATAGGACGATGAAAACAATGTTCACAGCTTCACATGATTCAATCTGTATTTCTTCATTTTCTACATGCATATCTCCATTACTTTGAATCAGATTTAAGCACAAATCACTGGGTTTATGAAAAAGAAGTTAATGCTTAACATATTCACATTCTTCGATCTATAATTCTTGATTTTCTAAGTAAATTCCTCAATCATGTTATAGTCATCAGATATCCAAAGAAGCAGCGACAAATATTAAACACGGATATCTCTCTTCCCGAAAAATTTTCCTGTACACTGAATGAATGCAAGGAAGCAGAAAGCATTTGGATGATGAGAACAATATTAACAGTTCCACGTTGTTCAATCTGTATTGATTAGCTGTCTGAGAAGTTCTCCATTGCATTGAATAATCAAACATCCGAACGCACAATCACAAACATTTAACACCTTCAACTTTCTGCTTACAGATAACTAGCATACACAAACATTGAGACTAAACGCCAATCATTTAGATAGTGAACACAATCTTCACAACTTCACTGTTCATTCTGAATTTACTGATTTTCTATTACATTGAAACAACAGGACATCCAAAGAAACAAGGACAAAGTCCTAAAACACCTAGATTTCTGGTCCTAAATGATCTAACATTACTATGTAGGTTTCTCCATAACAATGAAACATTGAATTCTTAAGTTCAATTCTTCCAAGCATACCCAAGTAAGATGCAATAAGGAGCTCATATAATCACAAATACTTTCTGTATTTTGTACAGAAAAGTCTCCCCTTCACGAGATGCTTATAACGTATGCAGGCTTACTGCCAAATAGACACTTGAGAAGATCAAAACGGAGGCACTCAAAACCCTGTAGAAACCCATATCATGATACAGATTAAGGCCAGCTAAATACTATGGAAACAGACATATAACAGGGTAGCAAGAGGCCGCGATTCTTGTAGTTGATTCTGTCTCTGCAAACGAAAACTGTAAGATTATGGCGAAATCTGCGAAAGCCTTCTAGTGAAGGAAGAACACAGCATATCACGAATAGATGCATTTGGAGAAACAAATGGATACCATAGAACAAAGATACGCAATTCCTTGTAACCTGTGCGGAATGGAAAATCTGCATTTGCAAGCTTCCTTGATGTGTGTCAGATAAATACTTCAAAACAGCAAGATGCGGATGCTATTGCTTTACAGATTTTGATTCTGTTTATAATATATATGTACAACATCTGAAAAGCATGTACAAATCCATGAAGGTTTCTGTCGATTGGGAAAACATAAAGACGATATCAATGTGCGTCCTTCTATCCTTCTAATAACTCGAGGCAGTAGATTAAACAGAAACTGACAGATGTGTACAATCTTCAAACGATTTGCGGTAACAACGCAGTTGAGATTGCTCAACTGTGCTCCCAAAATCCCAGAGAAGTATCATGCGTCTCTAAATCGGCTGTCCGAATAGGGTATGGAAATCTTTAAATAACAGGATAACCGGGAAGAGGGTTTGTCACTGGAGAAGGAGCTATGTATACGTGATGGACTTCACCTTGGGGATAGTAATAAGGCACGTGGTTCGCCCGCTGCATTCGAAGACGGCGCTGGATGAGCAAGCAACAAAGCAACAGGATCCCGAGAATGATGAAGAGCAAAGGGATAGAGA
>CM035424.1:55381339-55541339 GCA_020310875.1 Ceratopteris richardii | reverse complement strand
TCATCAAAAGGTTTAGAGCTTCCAATATGAGTTTAGGAATAATTAGTGATCATATCTTAGAAACCCAAGCAAGATGGAAACATAGAGGTAATCCCTTGACTTCAAAAGGAATTTGAGTAAAGGGTACTCTATAGTTAGATTAAGCTTCTAGACTTTAGGATAAATATCATTCACACGTCAGTGTTGGATAAAAAGTATAGTGGTATGGGACACTATCCTTTATATTCACATTAATGTAGGAATAATGGTATGGGACATCAGACCTTGATATGATATGTATCTTTTAGTCTTGGGCTCATGAGTTGGAGTGAAACTCCATTCCAACGGAAACTAAAACTTCATAGATAAAAATGAAGTATAGGTTGGTCAAGAATATGACCATATCAAGTAACTAAGAAAGTTCGAAGATCGTGAAATGAAATCACTTTCTAGACCTTCATAAATATTTTTCAGTAAGACTGATGTAATCTCTTTAAGGATTTTGTAGTTCTTTATCAGAAATGCTACATGGATTTCTAGAGAGAAAACTTGGAAAGATCCTTTCAAGAAAGACAAGTCTGATTGAGTCAATCTTGGATAACACACTTAGTTGACAAATACAACTAAGTGAGTCAACATCTTTTAGAATAAAGATGTATCAAGAGATATTGACTTAGTTATCTATGTAATTTGGGTTAAACTGAATTACTCCAAAACATCTTGTTGATAGTACAAGGAGGTAATCAATCTCTTCAAGTAAGAAATTTATACTAGACTTGATATTCCAATCTTTAGGAGTCTTAAGAGATTGAAAAGTACTAACTTCATTTGAAGCATCATAGTTTGAGAGTAAAGTTGAACATCATCAAAATTCGATGGCTCGAGACATCAATGTTTTATACCACTAGAGTCTGGTAAATGGATGATGGTTCAACCTTACTCAAATGATCTTCCTGAGAATTTAGATTCAATCTCATAAAAACAATGCTTCAAACCATTAGCTAGATTAAATCCTTAAAGTTTTGAGTCTCATCTGATTTGACTCAAATCATTTTAGTGTTTCAGAAGTTGAACTGGTTACATCGAGTTTTGGTTCTTCCTTCTTGCTTTTCCAGACCATGGACTTGACTTGGAAGGAATCTTCAAAGTCACTCCTAGATCAGGTTTAGCTAGATGGAATGGATAACCAAATTAAACATCAAAAGATGGATGTTTTGAACCTCTTCAATTTCAGAAGACACTAAAGATTAAGAGAATTCATTCATCCATCTGATATTGTTTTAAGATTAATGGATGAAGAATCTAAAAAGTTATCTTAAAAGAGTTTGAAGTAACACTCTTAGGAATCGTTTATAGATTCTAACAGTTCCAAACAAGTCAAGGCTTTTGAAAAAGTCTTGGGAAAATCATTTTGAGGTTGGATGCCCAAAGAATGAATTCACTTCTTTCCTACATTCTACCTTGACTCTAAAGTACAATAGGACATAGTCGTCCTATATTTGGAAAAAAGGATTGGTAGATGTTGGTTAAGAAGTAGAAAATAGTCAGAAACATCTTATTTAGATGTTTTGATCAACCTCAATTTTAGGAGACTTCTCAAAGCCTTGAAAGAGATCCATCTATTTTGCTAGGTCCACAACCAAATGGTGCATAGAAATGGACCTTCATAGCAAATTAGTTGGAGACTATTTACAATCCACCTATTTCATATGTTTGTACAATGGATGCAGAGTTCAGACATAGGAAAACATTGAATTAGGTAGGGATGTTTTAATCCACTCTTATCATCTATACTTAGCATTTGATTTAGTGTTTCACATGCAAAGTTAAGTAATGATTTGGGTAGGGATTAGCCCCACAAGTGGATTTCCTTCTTTTCAGATCAAGTATGAGATAGAATCTCCTTCTGATAAAGAAGCAATTCAGAGAGATGAGAAAAGCCATGATCTATAGAAAAGATCATGGGGCACAGGGGAATACTCCACATAATATACCTACACACATTTTCGAGGACCAAAATGTTAAAGGGGGGAAGAATGTTGTATAAATATGGGTCAAAGTGGCCAAAGACATGGGTTTTGAGGGTCCAAAACCACTTGGAGAACCCTTGGATTCTATTGGGAAACCCTTGGGAAAGTGTCTCCAAGAGTGTGGTTTGAACCCTTGAGTTATTTGGATTTATTTGCTCCCAATTGAAGGGTTTGTACCCTTAGGATTGATATTTCCTAAGAGTATGGTATTTAACCCTTAGGGAGGCCTCTCAAGCCTTGAGACTTGTACGTACAAGCTTGGGAGAAGTCCTTTTAAGAATCCATGTGAAGGCCATGTGATTTCCAAGGTTAGAAGGCCTTGGATTAGAATCCATGTGGAGAGGACACTTGGCAAGCTCTCCTCACATTTCCCCCCTTCAAGTTGGCCTTGAGGTATATATATGGGTGGAGTTGGTTGGGTGGATACGTGCATCTCTCACCCCTTGTGGGTTTGATTAGACTTAGAATGTGGTCTCTCTTAGTAGTAATGTTGTTCTCACAACATATACTCATATGTAATTTTTGTATAATTCACGGGTTTAAAAGGCTAAATTTATAGATTCTAAAGGTTAGAATGTGATATATATTTGCATTGGTTTAGTCATTGTTTTACGCTTGGAACGTGCTTGAACCTTTGGGTTGAACCATTGGTTTTGACCTTTTGGGTATCTATTTACATGAGCTCCCAATTGAATGGTTTTGAGCCTTAGGCTTCATTTATCTGATGTGAATTTCATCTGATAAACCCATTTACATGGTAAAGCTTTCATGCCCTTTAGGACAGACCTTGTGAAATTGGAAGGCATTTGATCACTCTTGGAGAATTTTCCACATGAGGGACACTTGACCAAACCCAAGGACATGCACCCACTTGGCCTAGAGGTATATATATGGGTGGACTTGGATGGATGGAAACATGCTTTCTCTTTCCATAGTGGTCTTGCTAGATGCTTTAGTTATTGTAGGTAGTTTTACATCATTGGCATTAGGGCTAGTATATTACTTTGCTTTGGATTTTTGGCTCATATAAGTGCGTCCTCTATCATACTAGGACTCGATAGCTACTCTATCCTTTTAACAGAGTTAAATTACATCCAATGTGACCCTACTCTACGCAAGACCGTATGTAATAAAGTGTTAGGTAGCAGATGGTTGAGCCACACCCTTGACAGATAGGAGATGGTTGAACTACACCTTAAGAGAGAGGATTAGCAAGTAATCCTCAACCATGGATTTTAAGGCAAGTGTTAGCCCATCATACTCCTAGCCAGTAGGTCATGAGTTCGAATCTCGCAATTAGTATTAGATGAAGGGCTTTGGTGTGCAGAACAAGAGGAGCAAGGAGGAGATGGAGGGAGAGAGAAGAGAGGAGAGATGCACACAAATATGTGGGAGCTTCGAAACCCACATAATGATCTCTCTTTGAAGAAATGCTCTATAAGTAATGTATATATATGAATATGGGGGTAAGGTCACATTACCCTTACATCCCCAACAGTCTCCCACTTGAGGGTCAATGTGACTATAAGTGGTAAAATATACAAAGAATGATCTAGGACTATCCAATAATGTACAGGAAGAGTCTGGATCTCAACCCATATGGATCAACCTACACCAACTACCTCAAAAAAGGTGTATCAATGATAAGAGTCGAGCTCACATATAACTGATGCAAGAACTCATGAAGTTCCTGCAAAACTCCCACTCGCTCTATGCCTGTGTCAATCATCAAATGACTGAGGAATCGAAGTGCAAATGCTCTAATAGCAACTGCAATGTCTGGTCTTAAGCATAACAACTCGTACATCAGACTCCTGAATGCTGATGAAACATGTGCTATATTGGCTAACCTATGTATGCCAGCCATGCCTGTGTCCAAGGCATCCAAAGCACCAGCATCAAGACTAACATGTCATGACATATCTGTGTCAACATCTGGCATGAGCGAATCCAAGAATGACTACATGATCGTTGACTCATCAGCATCTAAATCAGTCATCCTCCCAACCAAGGATGTGTCTAGTTGTGCATCTTGAGAGCTAGTATGCTCTGGCATATACTATGTATCATAAGAGCTATCCTGGTCTACCACACCAAGTGTATCATCGTGCTCCACATGAGCTAAGTGCACAACATCAACACCAAGGTCAAACTGATGATCACACTCTAACAGAGTATCATCACAATGCTCTACATGAGCATCTACATCATGCTCTAAAGCATCCAAATGATCATTCAAAGTGTGCTCCATAAGAGCATCCATATGATAAAAAAAGCATGCTCTACATAAGCATCATGAGCATCCAAAACATGCTCTACATCTGCATCCATCTGAGCATCTGAATCCTTCCATACATGTGCATCATGAATGCCAATAAACTTATGTGTAGGTAGACAAAATGAGACATGAAGAGTCCCACATCGCACTGAGACGAGACTGTCTCTCACATGAAGTATCTGCAGTGGATACCTGTGCCCAATCCTAGCACCTCTGACAAGCATAAGCTGTCCCAAGTACAACTGAATATGATGCTCACCAAGGAATGCATAACATCTGCTCTCCTATAACTGGCTAACTGAAATCAAGCTCATAGGGAATGAAGGCACATAGCGTACATGTTTAAGTATAAGTGATGCTCCATGTAATAAAGTGATAGGTTGGAGATGGTTGAACCACACCCTAAGAGAGAGGATTAGGAAGTAATCCTCAACCATGGCTTTTGGGGCAAGTGGTTAGCCCATCACATTCCTAACCAAGAGGTTGTGAGTTCAATTCCTTACATTGGTATCAGAGCCTAGGAAGTAGGCTTTGTCATGGACAAAGGAAACCATCCTGAACCTAAGATTCCATGTGAACCCTGTATCTCATGATTGGTTCAGAATTAGGAGAAACCAATGCTTCCATTGCGTCCGAAATGTGCCAAAACCCTAAGATCGACTGTCTACTTGCCTGATTCGGATATCCAGAGCTCATGCTTCGAGTCGATGACATCATGATGACATCATCAAGTCGCAACCGCCCTTGGGAACCGCCCTTGAAAACCTATATAAGGAGGGGTTGGCCACATTCATAATCAGTCTTGCCAATGCCAGTCTTGGGAGCTCAAGGAGTCGTGACCTCCAAGTAAGTACTTTCAAGTTCCAGTTCTAGTTCTTGTCTTGTTCCTTGTCCTAGTCTAGTTCTTGGACATACTATCTTGTCCCCTTGTAATCCAGTAGTAGGAGATCCTGTCGAGTTCTTCCGTGTATCCAGTTCATCTCCCAGAAGGGAGTTCTTGTAATCGAGACATCTTGTCTCATACTTACGATCCCGGGTTGTGGGATCTCCTGTATCATCTCTAGTTGAGTTATTCATACCTATCAGTCCCGGGTTGTGGGACATCTTGTATCGATCGTATATTCTTGTATCGTTTCCCCTTCGTGGGTGATCTTGTAATCAGAAGTGTATTTCCGGAATCTTGTCTATTGTAGTCAGAGAGCACAATCTAGTGCTCCCCTGACATTTTGGCAAGACTATCTTCTATCCAAGACCAGACATCATGGAGAACGCTTATGAACAGATCGTAGCATCACTTCAGAGTCTCCAACAACAAGTCGAAGACCTAAGTCATCGACAGACACAAGTCGAGATGGGACATCCGGTGCATGTAGGTGCACTCCTCCAAGAATTACAAGAACGAATCGGGAGTCTTCAAGCGAATCAAGGGAGTATTCAAGTGAATCAACGGCCCAGTACATCATTTATGAAGGAACCCAAGATCTGCATGCCAGAAAAGTTCAATGGTGATCGCACAAAGTTTCGAGGATTCTTGCAACAAGTCAAATTGTACATTCGCATGCAGCCTGATAGATACCCTGATGATGCATCCAAGGTCGGTTTTATTGGAACCTTGCTCTATGGTCAAGCTTTATCATGGTTCGCCCCAATCTTGGAGAAGGATATGGCCGTACTTCATGACTATGAGGCATTTCTTGGAGATCTTGTCGCCACATTTGGAGATGCAGACACGAGTCGAGTGGCAGAAACAAAACTTCGAAAGCTACGTCAAGGTAACCGCCCTGCCTCTACCTATGCATCAGAATTTAGGCAGTTGATATGTGACCTCACTTGGCATGAAGATTATTTCATAAGCCAATTTAGATGGGGCTTAAGGGATGATGTGAAGGACCTTCTACTCACGATGCCAGAGGTGAAGACATTGAATGAATACATCAACCAAGCCATTCAATGTGATAACCGCCTTTTTGAAAGGAAACAAGAAAAACAAGTAGAAGGAAGATCTCGCCAATGGAAACCTTTCCAGCCTACTCCTAGAGATGAAACTATGCCCGAACCTATGCAGATAGATGTAACTAGGTTCCAGCCTCTAACACCACAAGAGAAACAAAGAAGGAGGGATAACAAATTATGTCTATATTGTGGAAACCCTGGCCACATTGCAGTTAATTGTCCCAACAAGAGAATGAACTCCAAAGTCGCAGCCACCCTTGTAGAGCAGGGAAACGAGGAAGTCCAGTTGTAAAAGAGACCATACAGCCGGACCATGATATACGAAAGGGTCTCATAATTCCATCCACACCCGTAGAAACATGTCTTGCCCCTGTCAAGTTAATCCTGTCTAAGAAGACCCTTTCCCTCATAGCTCTGGTAGATTCAGGAGCGTCCTCATGTTTCATTGATGAAGGACTCGTTAAGAAACATGGAATTCCAGTACTTCGAAAGAACAGACCAGTAGTAGCTGAAGTAGTAGATGGACGGCCTCTAGCATCGGGGAATATAACCATGGAAACCATACCACTAAGAGTATACCTTGGTGACCATGATTCACACATATGTTTCAATGTAATATCGAGTCCAGCAAATATGGTTATCATCGGAATGCCGTGGTTAAAGAAACATAATCCAGAAATTAATTGGGAAAAGAATAAAATCACCCGTCGAGATATCCAGAAGAACCCAACATATGTTGGAGCCAAAGCCTTCATACATGCAGTAAGGAAGGAACCTACATATATGATCTATGCCATACCAGCTCAAGAATCCAAGAAAGATGATCCAGTACAGCTACCCAATCAGTACAGCTGCTTTAAAGATGTTTTTGAAAAGAAGAATGCAGATATCCTCCCAGAGCATAGACCTTATGATTACCCCATAGATCTTCAAGAGGGAACACAACCACCCTTTGGACCAATCTACAGACTATCTCCAGAGGAACTTACAGAACTACGCAAGAACATTGATGAGAATCTAGCAAAGGGGTTTATCAAACACTCGAAGTCTCCAGCAGGAGCTCCTATTCTATTTGTAAAGAAGAAGGATGGGACTCTCCGGATGTGTGTAGATTATCGTGGATTGAACAAAGTCACTATAAAAAACAGATACCCTCTACCACTCATATCAGAGCTCTTGGAACGCCTTGGAAAAGCAAAATTCTTCACGAAAATTGATCTTCGAGGAGCTTACAACCTTGTCAGGATCAAAGAAGGAGACGAATGGAAGACAGCATTTCGAACAAGGTATGGGCATTTTGAATATGTAGTTATGCCATTCGGTCTTACAAATGCTCCAGCTGTCTTCCAACATATGATGAATGATATTTTTCGAGAATATTTAGATGATTTTGTTGTAATATACCTTGATGATATCTTGATATTCTCCAAAAATCTAGAGGATCATGAAGATCATGTAAAGATAGTCCTAGAGAAACTAAGAGAAAAAGGATTGTATGCAAAATTGGAGAAGTGTTCTTTTCACAAGACAGAAGTGGAATTTTTAGGGTACATAGTATCAGATAAAGGAATTTTTATGGACCCTAAGAAGATTGAGACAATCCTTGATTGGCAACCACCTTCATGTGTTCGAGATGTACAATGTTTTTTGGGGTTTGCCAATTTCTACAGGATATTCATCAGAGATTACTCCAAGATAGTGACACCTCTTACCAAGCTTACAGGGAACTCCAAATTCTCATGGACCGAAGAAGCAGAGAAGGCCTTTCAGACCTTGAAATCAGCATTCACTACTGCTCCAATTCTAGTTCATCCTGATTCTAGTAAGCCCTTCTTCCTTGAGACAGATGCATCGGACTTTGCTCTAGGGGCCATTCTTTCCCAACATGGAGATGATGGACACCTACATCCAGTTGCATATCATTCAAGGAAGTTTTCCCCTCCAGAAATTAATTATGAAATTCATGATAAAGAACTCCTTGCCATAGTAGACGCGTTTGATACCTGGCGTCACCATCTAGAAGGAGCAGCTCATAAAGTCATTGTGTATTCAGATCACAAGAACCTAGAGTATTTTATGACCACCCGGATCCTCAATAGAAGGCAATCTCGATGGAGTAACTTTTTATCCAGATTCGACTTTGTCATCACATACCGTCCAGGACGTCATCAATGTCAGTCAGATGCCCTATCCAGAAGATCTTACCTTGCACCAAAGAAGGGTGAAGAGGCCTTTGATCAACAAGAGAGTGTATTACTCAAGCCTGAACATCTCCAGTTAGCAGCTATCTCTTCAACCCATCCTGAAGATTCAGCCTTGAATCATTTGATTCGTGAGAATCTACCGCAAGATGAATTATTTTGTAATGTTAAGCAAAAAACTCAAGAAGGAAAAGTCCAAGAAGTAAATGAATTCCAGGAAAAGGACGGGTTACTATTCTATCAGAACCTATTGTATGTCCCTCAAGGAAAGCCCAGGATCCAAGTACTTCAACAACGTCATGACAACCTTGCAGCAGGACATTTTGGAGTAAATAAAACCATAGAACTCATATCTAGGGATTTTTGGTGGCCTCAAATGTGGAAGGAAGTCAAAGAATATATCCGAACCTGTGACACTTGCAATAGATCTAAGGTACCACGACATAAGCCTCATGGCCTCTTGCAACCCTTACCTATTCCAGAAAGGCCATGGGCTTCATTATCTATGGATTTCATCACAGATCTACCAAAGTCAGATAAGTATGATGCCATTCTTGTTATTGTGGATAGATTCACAAAGATGGCACACTTCATTCCAACCACAAAGGCAATCACAGGTGCAGGCACTGCTAGACTCTTTCTCAGATACATCTTTAGGCTTCATGGATTGCCTCATGATATTGTCAGTGATCGAGGTCCTCAGTTCATATCTAGCTTTTGGAACAGTCTTTGCAAGCTCCTTGGTGTTCAAGTTAAACTATCTACAGCAAATCATCCACAGACTGATGGACAAACAGAACGGGTGAATCAAGTCCTAGAGCAATATCTCCGTTGCACTAGCAACTATCACCAAAATGATTGGTTTGAGTTGTTACCCTTTGCAGAGTTTGCCTATAACAATAGTGTTCATGCATCTACTAAGCAAACTCCCTTCTTTGCAAACTATGGACAACATCCAAGGATGGATATACAACTCTCAAATCATGTCAAGAACCCAGCTGCCAGAGACAAGGCCCAGTACCTGATGGACATTCACAAAGAACTGAAGGAAGAGATCCATAAAGCTCAACAACAATATAAGTACTATGCAGATCAACATCGTGTCCAGAATCCATCCTACCAAATTGGGGATAAAGTATGGTTACTCCGAAACAATTTACAAACGTCAAGGCCTTGTGCAAAGCTAGATCATCAAAAGTTTGGTCCATTTACCATCTTGGCCAAGATTAATCCAGTCACCTTCAAGCTCCAGTTACCGAGTACCATGAGAATACATCCAGTTTTCCATGTATCCATGTTGGAACCATATCAGATTTCACCATTGAGGGGGGAGAGACCTAGTCCTTCACCACCTATCGAGATTGATGATCATGAAGAATTTGAAGTCGAGCATGTCCTAGATTCCAGAATATCCCGGGGAAGATTGGAATACCTTATTCATTGGAAAGGGTATGACATCAGTGATCGTACTTGGGAACCTGCAGAAAACCTTCAGAGAGCACCAATCAAGGTTCGAGAATTCCATAAGAGAAATCCAACGAAGCCGAGACCAGATAACATGACCGCTCCTCGTGGAACTCGTCGCTTGAGGGGGAGGTGATGTCATGGACAAAGGAAACCATCCTGAACCTAAGATTCCATGTGAACCCTGTATCTCATGATTGGTTCAGAATTAGGAGAAACCAATGCTTCCATTGCGTCCGAAATGTGCCAAAACCCTAAGATCGACTGTCTACTTGCCTGATTCGGATATCCAGAGCTCATGCTTCGAGTCGATGACATCATGATGACATCATCAAGTCGCAACCGCCCTTGGGAACCGCCCTTGAAAACCTATATAAGGAGGGGTTGGCCACATTCATAATCAGTCTTGCCAATGCCAGTCTTGGGAGCTCAAGGAGTCGTGACCTCCAAGTAAGTACTTTCAAGTTCCAGTTCTAGTTCTTGTCTTGTTCCTTGTTCTAGTCTAGTTCTTGGACATACTATCTTGTCCCCTTGTAATCCAGTAGTAGGAGATCCTGTCGAGTTCTTCCGTGTATCCAGTTCATCTCCCAGAAGGGAGTTCTTGTAATCGAGACATCTTGTCTCATACTTACGATCCCGGGTTGTGGGATCTCCTGTATCATCTCTAGTTGAGTTATTCATACCTATCAGTCCCGGGTTGTGGGACATCTTGTATCGATCGTATATTCTTGTATCGTTTCCCCTTCGTGGGTGATCTTGTAATCAGAAGTGTATTTCCGGAATCTTGTCTATTGTAGTCAGAGAGCACAATCTAGTGCTCCCCTGACAGGCTTGGGCAAGGTGGAATGATCCAATGGCCTCTAAAAAAAAAAAGGCGCTTGGGCATCCTCTATGTGAAAGGGTAGGAATTGTGGAAGGCGCGCATCGGTTTCAAGGATGGACCTTACAATGACCTTACAATGATTGGGGTGTATCTCTCAATCTCTAGGTCCGATTGAGGCATGTAATATACCGTTGAAAACCTCTCGGAACGAACTTTCCAATGAGCTAGCTTGGAAGTGTGAATTCCTTGGGAATACTTGGGTGGCACTTGATTGAGTTTCAAGATACCAATCATGGGTGAGAACAAGGTTCAAGACTGAGGTTGAGAACAAGGGCTCGAGACACCAAGGTTGCGAACAAGAAGGTTCAAGACACCAAGGTTGAGAGCAAGGGTTCAAGAGACCAAGGTTGCGAACAAGGTTCAAGAAACTATGCGAGGTTGAGGGACATCAATTCAAGAGCACCTAGGGAGTTCAAGGGGCCGATCACCGAGGCTAGAGGGATACAAGAGCAGATCATTGAGGAAAATGATTGACCAAGGGGGGAAGAATGTAATAAAGTGATAGGTTGGAGATGGTTGAACCACACCCTAAGAGAGAGGATTAGGAAGTAATCCTCAACCATGGCTTTTGGGGCAAGTGGTTAGCCCATCACATTCCTAACCAAGAGGTTGTGAGCTCAATTCCTTACACTCCACTAGGTAGCATAAGGCATACATCTCCTGCACCCTCAATGTCATATGTCATACCATCAGGCATGTGCACACATCCATGACTCTCACATGAGAATCGAAAAAACCACTCACAATATGGAGTAACATGAAAACTGGCTAATGCATCAAGCGACCAAGCCATATGTGTGCTATCCAATGAACAAGAGGATTCTTGAGATGAACTATAGGAGAAAGTGATATCACCATCACTAGCATAATCAACTGCCATAGACTCTCCTGAAACCAATACCTGATCTATATCACGTGCATATCTCTGATGTCATCGTCGTATCCGCTTGAAGAAACATTGTTGAATATGGCTCTCATGACCACAATGCCAACATCAAAGTTGTCGATGTGATCTATGTCTCACATGAGTCAAATGACTCGCATACATAATGTAGTCTTTGTCATAATGCACTACTCATCTCCTCATACATCACAAACTCATATATAGAATCCACAAGCTGTAATCGGATAGTGGAGCTGGCCAATGCATCCATATCCATCCATACATGGTCAGGCATGTCATGAGGCTTTTGTGCATCTCTATGCACATACATGTGTAACCCTGCACGAACCAATGTATGCCATATCTGAGCTTTTCATCTCGGAAAGTCAGTGCCATCAAACCGAGAAGACATCATGCTGGGAATCCAAGAGACTAGAAATATCAGAAGAGACTAGAAATAATACTCTATCCTCAATAGGATCACATCTGCATATCCATATGCATCACTCACATCATAAATGTATCACTAGAGAAGAAACCATGTGAGCCACATATCACATAACCATGCACCTAGCATGCACATAAAACCATGAGCATAAGCCTGCTCACCAAGTCTCCAAATTGATCAAGTAGATGTGCAAGAATCTTGGAAAAAATTTGAGAGAGTATCCCCTGTAAACTGAGCAATCAAACCAGATAACCAATAGCAAAAGAACAATGAGTAATCTATCATCACCTGTCACTAATCCAATCAAAGATAATAGCAAATACACATGCCAAAAAATTGATAGCAATACATGTCAATACAATGGTGATGCACCTTCACTCAAGAATGAATCCTGTAAGATGGTTCAAGCTGTCACAGATAACCTGTGAACAAGTTCAAATGAATGGAGATAAAGAATGATCCAAAGCTATCGCACAAGCTTCAAGATCCACTAGAGCTCTCTTCTAGCATAAAAGCTGTCGAAATTTTGACAGCATCTCCTCTGTAAAATGGACTCTAAAACCAAAATAACCATGTGCGAATCACCATCTACATATGCCAAGAATCACACTGGAAAATAGATATCAAATCAATGACCATTTGCTAAAATAATATCCAATCAAGGTGACAAATAATTCTGCAAATGAGGCTTCAATCTGGATCATGTACCTACAAAGAAAACAAAAGATACAAGTACCAAACAAGATCCAAAATCAACTCTCATAAAATTATATGCAATCGAAAAGTAAATCCATAACCAAGTGGCATAAGCAAGATATAAACAGCAATGCCACTATACATCCATGATCGAAATCATGATGACATAAACCTCAAAAAAGAAGGTATACCACAATGTCATCTCACATACCAAAACATGTGACAATCATGCTCTACTCTCATATGGAGGAGCTAGCACAATGATCATACATGGATAATGACTTTAAGCTGTGAAAATAAGCGCTTGCATACCAAAAAATCTCTCTCAAGGAAGTCCAATCCAAAATGAAACTCCAAAAGCAACTAGGGTTGTTTTGGTGAAAATATACTGCTTTGTGTTTTGCTGTTTCAGAGGTGATAACATTTGAATATGAATGTTTGCTCTTCGGCAAACTTCAAGAACTGATTCTTGGCTACGTAACACGACATAAAGAATGCCTCAATCGGAGGTGTGTAGCTCAAGATATACACAAAACAAACACCTATTGTCAATTTCATCTTCACTTGCAACACTACTTCTTTGTATTCTATAATTTTGGTGACCTATCGGTTAGAATTTGGACTTGTGTTCTTCAACAAATTGTAGGCTATTCCACGCTACGCATAGCAAGTTGAATCGTCTCATTCCGATTGTGAAATTCAACTTATAGCCAAAACACTAACCCGTTGTCCAAGTGATTGTAGATTCGTCTTATACACCACTCTGCATTTTTTGAATTTTCGGTAGTTTAAAACTTTGAATCAAGTACTGCCTCCTTTTGTGAAGTTATAACTCTTTGTGTTAACTACGCATAAAACTTTAAAATGCATCAATTCGAGCTTCTTAGTTTGAGTTAGGTCTGAAATACTGAATTGCTATTGAGAAATGCCGACCTGCACTTTCACCTCATGATCTAAGCTTCCATAGAAGCTTCTTGCACACAAGCCTTCAACATGCTCTGATACCAATGAAGGGTTTTGGTGTGTAGAACAAGAGGAGCAAGGAGGAGATGGAGGGAGAGAGAAGAGAGGAGAGATGCGCACAAATGTGTGGGAGAGTCGAAACCCACATAATGATCTCTCTTTGAGGCAATGCTCTATAAGTGATGTATATATATGAATATGGGGGTAAGGTCACATGACCCTTACATCCCCAACATTAGAGCCTAAGAAGTACTCTTGGGAAAGGTAGATTGACCTAATGGCCTGTAAAAAAACGTGCTTGGGCATCCTCTATATGAAAGGGTACAAAGTAGCACGCGTCACTTTCACAAGTTAGCCTAACAAAGATTGAGGTGTATCGACCTAATGGCCTCTAAAAAAAGGCACTTGGGAATCCTCTATATGAAAGGGTACAAAGTAGCGCACGTCGCTTTCACAAGTTAGCCTAACAAAGATTGAGGTGTATCTCTCAATCAGTAGGTCGGATTGAGGCACGTAAGATACCATTGGAAAGCTCTCGGAATGAACTTTCCAAATATAGTGAGCTAGAGGGATACAAGGGGAGATCATTGAGGAAAATGATTGACCAAGGGGTGTAAAATTGATAGGTAGGAGATGGTTGAACCACAATCTTCATAGGTAGGAGATGGTTGAACTATACTCTAAGAGAGAGGATTAAGAAGTAATCCTCAACCATGGCTTTTGGGGCAAGTGGTTAGCCCATCATACTCCTCGCTGGTAGGTCATGAGTTCAAATCTCACAACCAGCTAGGAGTATGACGGGCTAACCACTTGCCCCAAAAGCCATGGCTGAGGATTACTTCCTAATCCTCTCTCTTTGGGTTTAGTTCAACCATCCCCTATATGTGAAGGGTGTAGTTCAACCTCCCTATCACTTTATTACACCATATGCCCAAGGGAGCCCCCCTCAACCAGCCCACAGGCAGACCAAGAGAGGCACCCAACCGTGTGAATTAGCAGATGTTGGAGGCCATAATAGTGTGTGTGGTCTACCATGATCTCTCTCTCTCTCTATGAAAATAAAGAAAACATCTCTTCTTTGTATACTCTTGAAAATGCACATTTTCACGCTATACAGGCGAAATGTTATATCTCAAGGTAAGATTTATTCCCTTGATCACTAAAGGGATTCTATACTAACTAGAGATATTAGCTTTCTCTTTTCGCGTTAATGAGCTCATAAGAAGTTGAATAGTGGTTCTTTTTACAAAGAAGAAAGCATGGGAGATTCATGTAGCATCTTCTGGAGTATTGCAAGGAACTTCCACAATCAGTTGATGTCAAGGAAGTATACATGAAATTCTTTTTGCTTTTCTTCTTTATTAGCATCATCTTGCATTGATTAATCATTTGGAAATTTGAAAGAATAAGTACTAAGTCTCGCATGGTTCGTATCCAATCTACATGAAAAATCATAAAAGTTTTGATTAGGCATGAGCAATTGGATATGTCATTTATCATGTATGATGGTTAGAGTAAATTTTAGAATAGAACTATAGTTTTGTTTTTGGTAATGATAGATAACGTAAGTATGCATCCATACTTTTCTAAAAGTTTAAAGGTAGTTGCATACTTGGACACACAAGTAAGTACATAAATTGCCCAAGGAAGGACAAAGGAACTTGGGCAAGGCAAAGGGATACAAGATCCTCAACTTCAAGCTCGAAGTATCTAAAGGAATAAGCCTCCTCATGCAACTAGACAAATGATGGACGAAGCTATAGTGGAGATAATTTATATTTCTCATTTTGCTCATATATATTCTCTTTCTAAGCTTTGCTAAAGTAATACATATGTATTCCAAAAGAGGTACCACATACACATAGAATGATGCAAGGGTTTAATCATCTAAAGGATGCACTAAAGGCATAATGCATTACCATGGAATGGATTCACCTCATAAAAATGATGCGAGATTGAGTATAGCAAGTTCACCATAATAAGGCATGGAATGAATGGAAATTTTAAGTATTTATTCATACATATAATAGAGTTCAAAGTGTGAAATCCATGCATGCTTTAAAGAGGGCTTCAACCTTTAGCCTTATGCATGATCAACAACTTCACGCACATATATATGTGTTATTGGCATACACTATGCAGCATATTAATGGATTGAATCATCAATGCATGGGTTTATGGGACGAGAGAGAGAATAATCTCAATAAGTTTAAGGTTTAAGATAGGACATGAATTCTCTATAGGAAGTCAAAACCATAAAAGAATGATGGTACGTTGATGTGAGGCGGCTCAATAACCATTATCTTTCTATGTTTTCTATATATTGGCTTAATCCAAACGCCAAAAAATCTTAACACACATAGAAAAACCTTAAGATTTGAGTCCTCTTTATGGATCTTCAAGTTCCATAAAACCCATGGCATGCTTGATCAACAACGCCAAGGACTTAGGCAACAAGTCATATAATGTTTCTCTTCTTGTTAACCATAAGTTAGTGATAATAAGAATTTGTATTTAAAGATATCTAAAAGAGAAACCAAAGCATATGTGAGACCCTACATACACTAATGGGTTGACCTTTCATAATCATGAAAGATGTCATGAAGTTCAAAGGCCTTAAGAACTTCAATAATTGATTATTGATTATCACACTAGCTCTATTATCAAATGGGATAGACAAAGATAATTTTGATTGCATGAGATCAAAGAAGTACTTCAATGAAGGCTCAATTTTTCTCAGTAAGAAATCCCTAGTAAGAAATCCCTAATTAGAAGCTAAAGTTATTTTCACTAAGGTGGGAGTGTAAATAGGTTGGCATGGGACATCTAGGTTTACACTATAATTAAAGTGGATTAGGTGATATGGGATGCTAGATTTAAGGATAATGGAAGCTTGAAGTCGGCATTTTGGCTATTATACATGCAACATGTTTACTAAGCAGGTGTCCCATTAAAGCATTGCAGTCTATCACCCCATATGAGGCTTGTCATGGTAGAAAGACATTTGTTTCTCATTTGCATGTCTTTGGTTGTTTTGTATATGCATTAGTGCATGAACTGATGGAGAGTGTTAATCTCCAAAAGAACAAGCTATCCTTGAATTTAGAGCACCTCTATATCAAGAATAACTCAAAACCTCTACCAATTTGGAGGATCAATACTCAATTGTCAAAATCTTGAACAAACTGTGAAGTGAGTTGATACTCAGAAAGTCTAATGCACATATCTCACTCATTGACTGATCAAATGTGTAAAGTTTTTGATAAAGCTTTGCATAAGGTGTCGCCTATAGTTTGGGCACCTTCTCCAAGTTAAATCATCTCAAAAGATTAAGTATATCGTGAGAAATGAATCAAATAGTTCACCTATATCTGAAACTATTCTTTTGTAAAGTCGATTCTGACACCTGCAACTTCTAACACATGGTTCTCCCAAACTAGAACCCGTTTAAGCAAATGATTTTAGCCATAGATGGCTTACCTTCCAACTTAGATTTTGGCTCCTCATTTGTGCAAAACTTTACACTAGGCGCAGAGAATTGATCAATTCTTTGACCATCGCGATTGCGCCTATTTCAGAAGACACTCAACACTTCCTCACATACAAATGTTCCTACACATAATTCTCTCAGCGTGTTTACAATTAGGCTCTTAAACTTTAACCATAGACTCATCAACTATGGAATTAGAAACCTACAAAAGGATTCTTGAAATGATCAAGTAGATAATGAGAACACTCAGAAATATTGGGTGCAACTTTTCTTCTATTCAGAGAACTTTTACATATAGATGAGAGAGAGAGATCTTCCACACTTCTAAAGTGTCTAATGAATTCTAATTCTTCTCTTCACATACTCTCCCATATTTTCCCCGACTTTTTACTTGTATATATAGGCATATATGTACAAGCTCATGACCATACAAAAGGTATAAGTGAGCTATCTCTAAATTAATGTACATAGGTATACAAATCTTCATCTTCTAAACATGTACTTTCTTCAAGCTTCATAAATTGATCTTTTCTTCAATACTTGACTTCAATCCTTCATCAAAACTTCAATTGTTGATTGTCTTGCACCAACAGCTCCCCCTCAATCATCAATTGAGGTTTTCTCTATCTTCTTTATACCTGCCATGTCTTTGAATCTTTGTAGCTTTGGTCCATCCAAGCTTTTGGTTAGCATATCAGCTATCTGATCTTTTCTTGAAGTATGTATAACTTCAATCTCTTTATCCATCACCTTCTCTCTTAGAAAGTGATACTAAATCTCAATATGTTTAGTCTTGGCATGAAAAACAGGGTTAGCAACTAGATACAATGAACTAATGTTATCTCCATGAATAGTGGGTGTACTCTGAATGATGTCAAAACTCTTCATAAGAGTCTTTAGCCATATGACTTCCTTTGCAAATTCAACCATACCTTTATACTCTGCTTCTGTAGATGATAAAGCAACTGTGTGTTGCTTCTAAGAACACCAAGAGATTAGCTTATCTCCCACATAACACAAGTATCCATAAGTTGATCTCCTATCATCAAGATTACCTACCCAATCTGTATCACTATATATCTTGATGTTTGTATCTAATGTAAAACCATAATACAAACCTTCTTTGAGTGTACCCTTAATGTACCTCAACAACCTTTGTCCTGCAACCCAATGGTCTTTCCTAGGACAATGCATAAATTGAGACAACACTCCAACTGCATATGACAAGTCAGGCCTAGTTAATGTAACATAGATAAGACTACCACCCAGACTTTGATATAACTTCATATCCTTGAATTCTTCTCCTCCATATCTGCTCAGTTTGTGATTCACCTCCATTTTAGTAGGTGCTACCCTACAATCTTCCATTTTAAACTTGATCAACAAATTCTTTCAAATACCTTTCTTGAGTTACATACACTCCATGTTGAGTGTATGAGATCTCCATGCCCAAGAAATATGACAAGTTTCCCAAGTCACTAATCTTGAACTCTTTCTCCATTTGCTTCTTTAGGCTTTGTATGCCCTTCTCATGTGTACCTGTAAGGATTATATCATCAACATATATGCACATGTAAATGAACCCATCATCACTAGCTTTGACAAGCAAGCTACTATCTGCTTTAGATACTTGAAAACCAAGTTCCTTCAAGAACTTGACAAGTCTATAATCCCATGCCCTTAGGGCCTGCTTCAAACCATAGAAAGCTCTCTTGAGCTTACATACATGATCTGGATACCTTTCATCTCTGAATCCTTATGGTTGCTCCATGAAAACATCATCTAAAATATAACCATTTAAAAAAACATTCTTCAAATCTAATTGACATAATCTCCAACCTTTACATGCAGCAATGGCTATGAGCGTTCTGATAGTTGTCATCTTTGCCACAGGATTATAGGTCTCATCATAATCTATTCCAAATGTCTGAGCAAACTCTTTCACAACAAGTCTAGCTTTATACCTAGACACACTTCCATCTGCATACCTTTTTGTCTTGTAGACCCATTTGCATCCAATGATCTTCTGAATATTTGGTTTAGGAACCAAATCCCATGTCTCATTCTCCACCAATTCATCATACTCTTCCTGCATTGCTTTCTCCCAATTTTCCTTACCTTTTGCCTCTTCATGTAGAAGGGTCTTCATCTGCTTTTACCATATAAGCATAATCGTTTGTAGCCAAAAAAGAAGTGTCATAGCTATACCTTGTAGGTTGCCTGTAGGTTGCCATTTATGTCTTGATGATCTTCTGAGTTCTCCACTTCTTGAGGTTTCTGGTTCATCACAATCTGGGTCAAACCTTGGCACTTCTTCAACTTCAACTTGTACTTCATTGTTCTCTTCTTCATCAAATATTTGGACCTTTGATTTACCTTTCTTCTTATGCACAACTTCTTCATCACCTGCATAAATATTGATTGTACCTGCATACCAAGTACCTTGCTCATCAAATGTAACATCCTTTGATACAAGGAATTGTTTTGTGGATGGACTCCACAACCTATATCCCATCTGCTTATCATCATATCCAATAAACACATACTTTTTAGCTTTAGGTTCCAATTTATGCTTTAACTGAGATGGCACATATGCATAGGCTAAACAACCAGACACTTTGCAATGATCTAAGGTTGGTCTCTTACCCCACCATGCCTCATATGGTTTCATACCCTGCAAAGCTTTACATGGTAACCTATTGACCAAATATGTAGCTATATTTACGGCCTCAACCCACAAATAATTGGGATAATTTTTCTCCTTCATCATGGATCTAGCAAACTCAACAAGAGTTCTATTCCTCCTTTCTGCTACACCATTTTGTTGAGGAGAGTACCTGCAAGTAACTTCTCTTTTAATACCTGCATTCCATAAGTAATCACTGAATTCATTAGAAAAATACTCTCCCCCTCCATCTGACCTTAGTCTCTTCAATTTTTGACCTGTGATTCTTTCTGCATACACATGATAATGTTTGAATGTATTAAATACCTCTGATTTATCTTTGATCACATAAATAGTGATCCACCTGGTAGCATCATCAACATAAATCACATAATATCTTGAACCATTTATACTGAAATCCTTTGAAGGTCCCCACACATTTGTATGTACCAATTCAGGCTTCTCTGAATACATGAAACCATGCTTGGAATAAGATTGCTTATGAGCCTTACCTAATTGACATGCCTCACATCTGTATGTCATGTGTTGACCTGCAACATTAGGCAATCCAAGCACTGAACCATTGTTAACCATATCTTTAATACCTCTTTCATTGAAATGTCCAAGCCCTTTATGCCAAAGATCTAACTCAGAGATCTTATGTCCTCCATAAGTAAACAAGGCATGACCAACATTACCTTGAATCTTCAATGTGAAAAGTGTTCCTTCTTTCTTCCCTGAAACAATTTTTTTATACCCATTGCTAGGGTCTTCCACAAAAACTCCATCATTAGTGAACCTTACTTCATATCCTTTTTTGCCCTACACTTATCAGATTCTTGGAATTGTAGGAACATACAAGACCTTACTCAGAAGAGTACTTCCATCTGTTGGAAGTGAGGTAGGCCCTTAGGCTCATGTCACAAGTCCATGGTTCCATAGTTCCAGTCATGTACAACATGAATTCCAGCAATCTTCCATATTGACAAAACATGAACATACCACAACTTAATCATACAGATGATGAGACGAAGATAGAGAAAGAATAGAAGACATGTGTAAGGTGTTACGTAAGCCATAGTATCTTATATACCAATGTTCAATGTACAATGTGGGAGAAAAACTCTCAACCACTCTATGTGATGAGAAATAGATGTATGAGTGAATGTACAATGTAACAAACATATTCAGATGTATGGGTAGTAATCTGAATATACATGAGATGTGTGACCTAATAGGTTATAGAAGAGTGAATATGAGTGACTGAATGAGGAAGGATCAGTGTGAAACTGATGGTCAACAAACCTACATCTAAACTTAGGCTATGGAAGACCCTAAGTCAGATACGTGTGTGAAAAGATCACATACTTATAAAGTAGCAAAGAATGCTAACAAGTTTGTTGCCGGAAATCCTCAAACTCATGTGAACACACCTTCTCAAACATCTCATCAAAAGATGCATAAAGCATATACGTACTGTTTCTCTTGTACCTATGCTGAATAGGACTCCTCCTGATATGAACGCCACGGCCTCCATAAACTGCAAGTAGTACTTGTGTGCATAAAGAGAATATGTACCTGAATACTTAACATAAGATGTAAATCTTATGTTAAACACCATCCAATGTCTTTGAAGTAGCCCGACATCTTCTTGTAGAAGATAATCTTCAAATACACCATGTAGATGGCACCATCCAATGTCTTTGAAGTAGCCCGACATCTTCTTGTAGAAGACAATCTTCAACCTAATATCTTCCTGTAGAAGATAATCTTCAAATACATCATGTAGATGGCCGATCCTCACCATCAAGCTGCTAATGACCAAGTCTTCTTGCCATGAACAAGAGATAACCTCCTCTCCATGAGGTAGAGTGTGAGCACACCCTTCATCTTCTCCAAGAAGAATCACCAAGAAGAACTCCATAGCTGCTCCTCAACATGCTTCAAGTTAGCACCATGGCTGCCCCATGTGCTAGAAGAAACACCACCTCTATTGAGGTCCAAGCTCCAAGCTTGTGTTGAATACTATGTGAAGGATACCTTGAAGTGACCCCAATGGATTCTTATATAGTTTTAGATTAGCCTCCAAAAGCTCTAATAAAGCACAATAAATCAAGCGATCGCAGATCAATTCAGACGTAAAAACAACAATCCCAAAACGCCATACGCTGTTGCTCCTTGTAAAGCTATTCATATTTTTTTAAGAAAAAGCTTAAAGAAAATAGTATCGCGAACGCGCTGTCGGAGGCGGTTTCGAACTCGCGTCATCTCTTTGAGAGCACGGAGATTTAACCACGTTGCCTTCTCGTTTCCCATGTGGAAAGAGTCTTATAAAATTTTAGATATGCTAAACACGCCCGTCTCAATTCGATGTAGAGGGCACTAGTATCAACACGTAGTTGTGTTGTAACTTGGTCAATTGAACCCATAAGTGGATCAATGGAAAATTGTTGAAGTCAATAGAACATTGCTTTCCAACAATCCCCCCTGCAATGTTATCTTGGTTCAATCTGAATTGCATCTACAAACTTCAAAAGTTGCAAATTACTACAAGCTTCAAGCTTGTACTCCCGCACTTCAGAACTTTCCTTCAAAACTGAATTTGACTTTCCTTCAAAAAACCTGAACTTGCTGAATATGAACCATAATACTTGAGAAAATATGCAAACTAGATATCCAATAGTGTATACATCAAGCAATCACTGCTTGACAACAAATATAGCATGAACTGTCTCTGAACTTGCTATCTCGTGTTTTCAAAAAACCTGAAAACATACACTGGATCCATATTTGCATTTACCTTCTAAAAAGGTTTCTCAACATACTTCTGCTGCGTTATGTAAATACACTAAACAAAATCAGGAACTCAATCTTGGAACCTGTGACTGACAACTCACAACTTAGTGTATTATGAACACTGCTGGTTCATCTCTGACTGTACTCAAGTCAAATCAACTCAACTCAATTGAAATCAACTGAAATATGAGTCAAAGAATCTATGATATCATCATGTCTTCATTCTTTAAATCCTTCATACCTCTTTCCTTCAGAACTTGGTATAAACATATATGTGCGCACTTCTGAAATATACCTTTCTGAAATATCAAGCTTCTCTTCAATAGAACTCTGGAACCTTCTCCTGAACAGGAACATCCTAACAGGAACTTTCTCCAAACATTCTTCTTCTTCCTTCTTCTTTCAAAGCTGGAACATAAAGAGAACCTGACAAAGGAAATATAGGAATACCTGAAATAGGACTTTATGAAATGTGGAACGTCTTCCTTCATAAATCTGATGTTCAGTGATCAATACCTGTATCTGAAACAAAATCTCTGAACCCTTTTTATTAGCATTGTGCACATGCCAATAGCTTTCCATGTCATTCTTCAGCTTTCCAAAATCTAGAATAAGGTTAGCTGAACCTAACATAATAAAACCTTGCTGAAAGCTTTTTAGGATTCATAACCTTCTGCAACATAACAAGTATTTCTATGTCTCTGTAACACAAATCTGATAGAACCTGAATCTTTGACTTACTTCTTCCAATGTTAAGAATCTTCACAAACAAAGGATAGACAACTGAATCATAAATACTCAAGATCATATAAGATCATACGAGATCATCCAAGATCAATGATCTCTCCTGAGTAGAATCTGCTCTTATCAAACCTTCATGATTGAATGTTTGATTTATTACCTGAATGTCCCCAAGTGTCCATGCTTCTCAAAAAGTTGTAAAAATTTTCTTCAAACAAATCCTTCCCAAGAATCTGTAACTCCTACTTGAAACATAAGTGGACAAAACTTCTCACCTTGAGGACTCCAAAAGCTGCAAGTTGATACTTCATAACTTTCATATTTTACCCGGGTGAAATGTGATAGTACCTGCTTGACTTTCTTTTGGCTAACTCCAGTTTTCAATCAAGTTATAGGATCTAATGGAACACCTTTTTGAATACAAGCATGTATCCATAAATCAAGACAATCATAAAAAGTAGATTCTTCAACTGACTGGTACATCAACAAGTCTGAATTTTCTGAAGTTTCTGAAAATACGCAATATGAGGTAACCTTTTCCAAACATAAAACCTCAACCCAAATCTTCAACATCTACTACAAAAAACTCTTTTATCTCAAGAGTTAGATAAAGAAGAAATATACTTTTCTGCAACTTGTCATATACCAAGTAGCTATGTATTGACACTCCAAGAATTCTTTGAGGGAACATATAAGTTGCCTGCTTAAAAGCTTCAACGAAAACATAACTCATACATATATGAGTTAAAACATATATCTGCTGCTTTTCTTTCTCTCAATGCAATTGTTTGTCAAATCTACTAAATCATGACCAAGTGTAATGCAAAACAAGAAACTGCTTCTTCTTTAAACAAGATGTTCTCGTAGACTTGTCTTTGGATGTAGAGGATAAAATAGGAAAAGTATATGGAAAATATATGAGAAAAGGAAGTCTTACTTTTCTTTTGGAAATGATGGACTTTCTTCTTCTGCATTTTTCTTCCACCTAATGATGTCAACATTTTCAAACTTCTCTTCCTTACCTTTTGTTCTCTTCATCTTGAAGTAGCAAACACTCTTGACTTCTTCGAATGAACTTTTCTCTTCCTCTAATGCTAAGAGTAAGAGACAAAACAAACATGGAAGTGAATATAGAATCATGTTTTATCATCTCCTCATATCTTTGAATAAAAATTCTGCTTTAAATGTCTGAAACAACTAAATTCACCAATCTTTTGTCTGAATGATGAATTACCCTTCTAGAGTTACCTTCTCTAGATACATTTGTACCTTGATATCCAACCAACTTACAACAGAAAATTGGCTGAAAACAAAACTCATCTCATCTTTGCACTTGCCTTCTTAGATGAACTTTCTTGCCATGAAAGAGATCTCTCAAAACTCTCTAGAAAAACCTCTAGATACCTGATGTAGCCTTTAACTTTCAAATGATGAAAGCATATAAAAGCATTCCTTGAATTTCTTCAAATCTCTTCATAACTGCTCTTCTAAGAGATGACCTGCAAATGATAATCTGATAGTAAAAATTGATACCTGTGATTTGATGTCGATCTGATTTCTTCATTTTCTCTAAACCATTGTTCTTCCTTGAATTTGAAGTAGTCTTCTCTTCATCAAGTCTGGGTCTTCAAACAATACTTTTGTAAAGTATTTGCATACTCTTCCAAAAATATTTGGCTGCTAACAGATCATCAACTTCATACTCCACACTGATGAATACACATGTAACTGAATTGTCTAATTCTCAAATCTCTACTCATCTAGATTAAGTGTGTATCAAATGTCAAATATTAGAAGATGCTTTCAAATCATATGTTGTAAATTTGGAATTCTGGGAACCTGAGAATCTGAATGAGCCTTAATGCATTGATGCCAAAGATCTAAAGCTCTGATACCAAAACCTTAGTGCTCTGATACCAAATGTTGGAAGTGAGGTAGGCCCTTAGGCTCATGTCACAGGTCTATGGTTGCATAGTTCCAGTCATGTACAACATTAATTCCAGCAATCTTCCATATTGACAAAACATGAACATACCACAACTTAATCATACAGATGATGATACAAAGATAGAGAAAGAATAGACGACATGTGTAAGGTGTTACGTAAGCCATAGTATCATATATACCAATGTTCAATGTACAATGTGGGAGCAAAACTCTCAACCACTCTATGTGATGAGAAATAGATGTATGAGTGAATGTACAATGTAACAAACATATTCAGATGTATGGGCAGTAATCTGAATATACATGAGATGTGTGACCTAATAGGTTATAGAAGAGTGAATATGAGTGACTGAATGAGGAAGGATCAGTGTGAAACTGATGGTCAACAAACCTACATCTAAACTTAGGCTATGGAAGATCCTAAGTCAGATACGTGTGTGAAAAGATCACATACTTATAAAGTAGCAAAGAATGCTAACAAGTTTGTTGCCGGAAATCCTCAAACTCATGTGAACACACCTTCTCAAACATCTCATCAAAATATGCATAAAGCATATACGTATTGTTTCTCTTGTACCTATGCTGAATAGGACTCCTCTTGATATGAACGCCATGGCCTCCATAAACTGCAAGTAGTACTTGTGTGCATAAAGAGAATATGTACCTGAATACTTAACATAAGATGTAAATCTTATGTTAAACACCATCCAATGTCTTTGAAGTAGCCCGACATCTTCTTGTAGAAGACAATCTTCAACCTAATATCTTCTTGTAGAAGATAATCTTCAAATACACCATGTAGATGGCACCATCCAATGTCTTTGAAGTAGCCCGACATCTTCTTGTAGAAGACAATCTTCAACCTAATATCTTCCTGTAGAAGATAATCTTCAAATACATCATGTAGATGGCCGATCCTCACCATCAAGCTGCTAATGACCAAGTCTTCTTGCCATGAACAAGAGATAACCAACTCTCCATGAGGTACAGTGTGAGCACACCCTTCATCTTCTCCAAGAAGAATCACCAAGAAGAACTCCATAGCTGCTCCTCAACATGCTTCAAGTTAGCACCATGGCTGCCCCATGTGCTAGAAGAAACACCACCTCTATTGAGGTCCAAGCTCCAAGCTTGTGTTGAATACTAGGTGAAGGATACCTTGAAGTGACCCCAATGGATTCTTATATAGTTATAGATTAGCCTCCAAAAGCTCTAATAAAGCACAATAAATCAAGCGATCGCAGATCAATTCAGACGTAAAAACAACAATCCCAAAACGCCATACGCTGTTGCTCCTTGTAAAGCTATTCATATTTTTTTAAGAAAAAGCTTAAAGAAAATAGTATCGCGAACGCGCTGTTGAAGAGGGTTTCGAACTCGCGCCGTCTCTTTGAGAGCACTAAGATCTAACCACGTCGCCTTCTCATTTCGCCTGTGGAAAGAGTCTTATGAACTTTTAGATATGCTAAACTTACCCTTCTCAATTTGATGTAGAGGGCACTAGTATCAACACGTAGTTGTGTTGTAACTTGGTCAATTGAACCCATAAGTGGATCAATGGAAAATTGTTGAAGTCAATAGAACATTGCTTTCCAACACCATCCTTGGTCTTCACTGATCCAATTGACTTCACATTGTGCATTGTATTGTTACCTGTTTGAACTACATGATTAGTTATTTTATTCTCCAAATCAGTCATCAAGGCTATGTTACCACTCAGGTGATTGCTACACCCTGAGTCAATGTAGAAGACTCTTCGGTCTTCACTTTGCCTTTCACAAGTTGCATTCATAATCAAGGTTGAATCCTCCTTCTGATCTGAAGCATAATTGTAGTAGATATTGTTGTAGGATTGACTTTGGAATCCTCTACCTGCATTTCTTCCAAAGTAACCTCTACTACCTCTACCTCTGAAATTACCTCTTTGATTTCTACCACCTCTTCCTCTTGAATTAAAGTTCTGATTATATCCACCATTATTCTGAGTATTATGCCAACAATCATGAGCTAAGTGATTTGTCTTACCACAGATCTAGCAAGCTTTGACTCCATCTTTCTGCTTCTACCTCTTCCTCTACCTTTGCCACCTCCTCTTCCTCTTAGGAAGTTAGCTTGACTACTTGTGCCTTCATCTTCATTTTTTTGTTGCTTGCCTTTGCTATTCTTCTTCTTGTCTTTTGAATCCATTGCTTGACCTGCACTTTTATCACCATCACCTTTGACATCTTGCTCAAAAGTTACCATGTGTCCTAGCATTTAATTTAAATCAGGAGTGAAATGATCTAGTGACAATTCAGTACACAAAATGAATGGCTTCCATTTCTCATCTCCTCTCAAACCTGTGAGGATTTGGCTTACCAATTTATCCTCCTCTATGTCTTCATCAATTGCTCCTAATGCATCTGCAATGTCCTTCATTCTTGTTGCATAATCTGAAATGGATTGAGAAGCTTTTTCTTGAATGTGGTAAACTCTGCCCATAAAGATGCTTTTCTTGACTTTGTAGTGTTTTGGAAATGCTCCTCCAAAGCATTCCATATATCACTTGCACTTTCAAGACCTCTAATGTGAGGTAGCATGTAGTCATTGACTCCCATGTAGATAATGCTCCTAGCTTGAGCATCCTTCTTCATCCAAGTCTTCAAATCTGATACTTCATCTCTAGTTGGAACACTAGGATCTCTGAATTGTGGCTTTTCTTCTTCACCTGTAATGTAACCTATCAAGTCTTTGCTCATGAGATGAGCTTCTTTCCTCATTGACCATGCTGGATAGTTTTCTCTATCCATTTTCTCTATTTGAAGAGAATCTCCCATTCTTTCTTCACCGGTGTATTAAATTATTCAGCCTTTATGAGGAATAAGTGTACCTTTACTTTGAATGAAGTTCCTTTTGATATTCTTGATTGCTCCAAGCCTCCTTCTCAAGCTTTCCTTTCAAGCTTTCACCTTTTGAACCTTCAAGTGTTGATTTCTTTATCACTAAAACAGTCGGGGTCCTCCTTTCTTCAATTTTGATAATGCTTGCTCTGATACCACTAATGGAGAGTGTTAATCTCAAAAAGAACAAGCTATCCTTGAAGTTAGAGCACCTCTATATCAAGAATAACTCAAAACCTTTACCAATTTTGAGGATCAATACTCAATTGTCAAAATCTTGAACAAACTGTGAAGTGAGTTGATACTCATAAACTCTGCTGCACATATCTCACTCATTGACTGATCAAATGTTTAAATATTTTTACAAAAATTTGCATAAGGTGTCGTCTATAGTTTACGCACCTTCTCCAAGTTAAATCATCTCAAAAGATTAAGTATATCTTGAGAAATGAATCGAACAGTTCACCTATGTCTGAAACTGTTCTTCTATAAAGTCGATTATGACAATTGCAACTTCTAACACATGGTTCTCCCAAATTAGAACCTTTTTAAGCAAATGATTTTAGCCATAGATGGCTTACCTTCCAAATTAGATTTTGACTCCTCATTTGTGCAAAACTTTACACGGTGCACTGAGAACGGTGTCGTAGAGATTTACATCTCTACATATCCACATCTCTACGTATCCACATCCCTACGTATCCAGTGTTTGAATAATCCAAATTTAAAGAATGATTTTCTACTGAGAATGTTGCAGATAATTTACCGAAGCATTGACTAGAGATAGTCATGAGAAGATTTGCAGGTTACTGAAGCTTGTACCAATATAACATTGAAGGAGGGATTGTTGGAAATCAATGATCCTATTGGTCAAAAGTGTCCAGAACTGAAGCATAGGATGGCACAGTTTTGACATTTACCCATGCACTTTGAGTGATTGTAAGGATTGTTGTATATATACATTGATATGTATGTGAGTGAGAGCACATGCTTCGTCTACAAATGCCAATTACCTTATCTTTTGCACCATGTTTTAACCATGCATTTCCAAAGTATGCAATTGATAGGGCTACATTATATGGCCTTGCATAGGCACATTTTTCATTTACCCATGCACTTTGAGTGATGGAAAGGACTTATGTATATAAACATGAAATGTATGAAAGTGAACGTACATACCTCATCAACGAATGCCAAACACCTTATCTTTTGCACCATACTTTTAACCATGCATTTCCAAAGTATGCAATTGATAGGGCTACATTATATGGCCTTGCATAGGCACATTTTTTATCTTCCCATGCACTTGACACATGATTTCAAGATTCTATGAAATATCAGTTTATCTTTGAAGCAGAAAGAAGATTTGAAGATTGGCCCATCAAGGATGATGTGCAAGTTTAGTAGGGGCGAATGTCGTAGAGATTTACATCTCTACGTATCCACATCCCTATGTATCTAGTGTTTGAATAATCCAAATTTAAAGAATGATTTTCTACTGAGAATGTTGCAGATAATTTACCGAAGCATTGACTAGAGATAGTCATGAGAAGATTTGCAAGTTACTGAAGCTTGTACCAATATAACAATGAAGGAGGGATTGTTGGAAATCAATGATCCTATTGGTCAAAAGTGTCCAGAACTAAAGCATAGGATGGAGTCCTCATAGGAACTCTACAACAAAAGCGGCGAGTGCTCATGGTCAAAGCAAACGCCTTTCAACCTGCCCACGAGGGTTCAATCCCCGCTCAGCGCATTCGTGGAACTTATCTTTTAAGTTGTGCTTTTGCAATAAAATTTATGGATGGACAGATCGCAATCACGGAACGCCCGAACTGATCTTGTTTTTTATTTCGCATAGCGATCAATTAGCGATCGTGAAGATTGTGGATTTATTCGCTTTTGGAGATTTGCTTTTCAAAGTACAATAATACTATAAAAGAAGCCATAAGGCTCATTATCAATTCATCCTTCACCAATATTCAACACAAGCTTTGGAGAGCTTGGACCTCAATAGAGGTGATGTTTCTTCTAGCACATGGGCCAGCCATGGTGCTAACTTGAAGCATGTTGAGGAGCGGTTATGGAGTTCTGCTCACATGATTGAGGAGGACATTATCTGACATTATCTGGACATGAACTGAAGATTATCTGAAGCTCTTGGAGGAGGAGTTGGAGGAGGAGTTCTCACACTCTTGGAGGAGTGTTGGCACACATCTTTGTGTGGAGGTTCTGCTCACATGTTTGAGGAGGACATCATTATCTATGATGTTTTGGTAACTTGTATCTGTTTCCGTTATCTGCATTATATTTGTACGAACACATTATTATGAATTAATTGACTCTCCAATTTCCTCACATCTCTCTCATTTCCAAACTCTCTTATGATGTTAATGAATTGTATGTGTGATTTGAGTTATGATTTCATCTCATTATCTGTGAGCGTCTATATTTGAATTCTACCTCTTAAGTTGCCCGAAGCACCCTGCGTGTACCGTCTATTTGGAACACTAGCAGTTGGCCTGATCCACCCAATTGAGCCCTTCGCAACAACGGATCAATTCTTTGACCATCGAGATTGTGCCTGTTTCAAAAGACACTCAACACTTCCTCACATACAAATGTTCCTACACATAATTATCTTAGCTTGTTTACAATTAGGCTCTTAAACTTTAACCATAGACTCATTAACTATGGAATTAGACACCTTTAAAAGGATTCTTGAAATGATCAAGCACAAAAGGAGAACACTCAGAAATATCGAGCATAACTTTTCTTCTATTCAGAAAACTTTTACATATAGATGAGAGAGAGATCTTCTACACTTCTAAAGTGTCTAATGACTTCTAATTCTTCTCTTCACATACTCTCCCATATTTTCCCCGACTTTTTACTTGTATATATAGGCATATATGTACAAGATCATGACCATACAAAAGGCATAAGTTAGCTATCTCTAAATTAATGTACATATGAATACAAATCTTCATCTTCTGAACATGTACTTTCTTCAAGCTTCATAAATTGATCTTTTCTTCAATCCTTCATCAAAACTTCAATTGTTGATTGTCTTCCACCAAAATGAACAACAACACAAGAAATTGGATGATAAAGTAGTGAAATGTATTTTTTTTGGCATAGTTCTGAAAGCAAAGGCCATCATCTGTATCATCCACAAACTAAATGCATTTTGGTTAGCAGTGATGTTGCTTTTGTGGAAGATGCAATTCATCCATTACTTTCATATACTAAGGAGAGATCATTTAGCTCCAAAGTGTATGACACTTTGCTACCTCTTTTTACAGGTGGACAGTCTAGTGATGGTCCAAATGAGGAAATTTCTCAACCTCTACAGATTTCATGTGATGATGCACATCATTCCATTTATCTTGTAGATTTACATGACACACTTGATGAGAGGATTGATATAGAGAAAGCAAAAACTATGCCAAAATGTCTGGTGTAGACTTTGCAAGATAGTAAATTAGATATGTTGGAGTTAGACGTTTGCGGAAGCACGTGAACAACACAAGGAAGAAGAATAAGAAGCTTGGAGCACAACACACAATACTGAATGTATTACCACTAGAATGTACAAAGATAAGTAACCCATTAGGGCAATAGGTTATATACAAGTCGAGGAAAAAACCTCCTAAATAGGGAAAAAAGTGCCCCGGTGGTCCTAGTGTGTTTACACACATCACTATCGAAATATATCAACAAATCCTCATTGGTAGTGATGCGATGAACAAGGAGCTGGCACTCATGTATAAGGAAGTGCCAAGCTCTCTGGAGTCAATCCACATAAGGAAGTAAGCCCAAAGCTTTGTAGAAAGAAGCTTCAAACTTCTCCCTAGGCAGAGTCTTTGAGAAAAGGTCTTACAATATTCTCCTGCATGGGCACATATGCCAAGCTGGTCTCTCCAGCAAAGTACCTCTCCCAAACATAATGATAATGCACCTCAATGTGCTTAGTGCAAGCATGGAACACACTGCTTCTCGCAACTGCCAATGCGCTCTGACTGTCAGTGAAGATGATGGTGACAAAAGACTGACCAACACCCAAATCAACCATAAGGTGTCTGAGTCACACACACTCAACAATCACTCTGAAAGCTATCCTATACTCAGCCTCACAATGAGAAATGGCCATAGTAGGCTGCTTCTTGCTCAACCAAGATATATATGAGCTACCAAGCATGAAGCAAAAGCCACTAGTGGACACACGAGTGTCATAGCAACCAACCGAGTCACTGTCAAAAACAGCATGCAAATCTAGCAGTAGTGATCCCCCCTTGGGATAAAACAATCCAAGTAGTCGGGTACCACTCAAGTAATAAAAGATGTGCTTAACCACCTACCAATGCTTGACACCTGGGCAATGCATAAATCTGCTCATCTCTGAGATGACACATTGAATATCTAGCCAAGTAATGCATAAGTAAATCAAGCATCCAAAAACTTGCTAATAGAGAACAACATCAAATGCATCTCCAGTATCATGAAGAATCAATCGTAAACCTCTCCATAGGAGTGGTAATAGGCTTATAGTCTTCAAGAACAAAACGCTGCAATAATGTGTCAATATCTTTCATTTGACACAAAGCTATTCCACCATCAAATTTCATAAATTGAATGCCCAAATAATGATGCATATGCCCCAAATTAGACATCTCAAATGAGGCATGCAAATCAGCCTTAAAATCAACAATATGCTTCTCATGAGGACCTGTGAGTAGCATGTCATCAACATACATAACAATGATAAGAAGCACATCATTTGCATGCTTAACATATAAGGTGCTCTTAGTTGGACTGTTCTCAAAACCATGTGCAATTAGATAGTCATGTATCTTTTCATACCAAGCACATGGTGCTTGCTTTAAACCATATAATGCCTTCTTTAACCTGCACACCTGGTTTTCATGCCCTTTCTACACAAAGCCACAAGCTAAAAAACATACACTTCTTCATGCAAGTCACCATCAAAATGTATATATGTCCAAGTGATGTACATTCCAACCATGATGAGCTGCAAGTGCACATATGCTACAAAGAGTAGCCATACGGCATGTAGGTGCAAAGGTCTCATCAAAATCAATGCCTCTTTCCTGTGCATAACCCTTTGCAACAAGCCTTGCCTTATACCTATAAATTGTTCCATCAGCTTTATGGTTCAACTTTTATACCCACTTAGTGTCAATGGCCTTCTTGCTAGGAGGCAAGTCACATAAAGACTTAGTAGGTACCATTCTTCATTATAGCATCATATTCAGATTGCATAGTGTAGCTCAATGATGAGTAGCACCTCCTTTAATGTCAATCCGGGAAGACGTGAGGATGGTATGAAGACCTCGAGCAAGTGGAGGCACAAGTGCGTGAGTGAGAAGCACACAAGCATGCACACACATACACACACACGCGCACACACGGCAAGACAAAGAGTGAGAAGCAATGGAGTTCTTAGATTACTTTCAAAAAGCTCTTACAAGTTCGTTTCAATTATAATCCAACCTCAAAAATGAGCTCTCTAGCTCCTTTTATAGTTTTTGACTAGCTTTGGCCCTGTTCAGACCTAGTGTCCGGCCTAGTTAAAAATTAGGTTCCAGGGCTTATTAGAGGGCTCAAACGAGATCTAAAAAATATGAAAATTGGCAGGTAGATACTTCTAAAGCTCCTCAAGCTCAAGGACTCCTTGGCTTGCACAAAATGGAGCTATAAAAATACGAAATGATATTTACAATGGTTTTTAGTGATGAAAATCACTATTTGTGTAGGGATTTCCTCTATTGATTTGTCATACATACCTTTGAGCTCCCTACTTGCTCTTTCTTCTTGTGTGCTCAACTCCTTGATGTCTGAAAAATTAGATGGCCTACTTGCCAGATCTTCTTTGACTGCCATGTCTGCTTGTGCTGTCCCTTCGCTCTGACTCTCTTCGTCTTGTGGCTCCTTCGGTTCCCTGAGTGCTGCCAACACCCCCCCCACTCTCGCGTCTGTCGCCCCTGACAGACCCTTGTCTAGAGGATTTTTGAACATAATATTGGACGACATCAGAGGCTAGGTGGTGTTCTTCGAGTCGCAAGCCGCGTGCTAGATCTCTGAGCAAATCATCCCAATTCACAGGTCCGGGAACATCTGGATGAGGCACCCTCAATTGTTCTGAGTAAATAGTTCTCTCCACAGCAAATAATTGGAGGAGATGTGATGGTTTGGGTATAAAGATTTCGGAGTGATATTCCCAGAATCCTGTGATGAACATCTCCTCAAATGTATGTTTAAAGCAGGCTGGGAGGTACTTGATTCTGGCGTGCCAAGCATATATTACTTCAATTGATGGGGTGGTACTCATATCGTACACCAGATCCTGGTTTCCTGTCACGAAGCCTGCTCCTGAGAAGTGGGGGTCCTTAATATTCTTAAACGTCCTGAAAGTGATCAGCATTAATTCAAATATTTTCATACACATCTAGGCCATCACATCGGGATTATTGCGTAGCCGAATGCTCCAGTGACGGATTGTAGAAATCATGTAGTTCACCGTGGGGGGTCCTCGTGGAGGTGCTAGATAAACGTAATTTAACCATTTTGCGCAGGCTTTGATGTCTCTGACGGCAATAGTGAATTCAGGCCAGGTGCGTCTTCGAAGAACTGGAATGTAACAAGGATTATATTTAATAAACAACGGCATATTATTCCAGGCTCGGACCATTTCAGGATATGTTTCCAAAAGCCTAATCCTCCAGGTGGGTTGATGGATGGATCCACGTTTAGCACTTTCCGGTATATCATCTGGACCAAATTGTGTAGCAAATGTGGGAGGCTTGCCGCATCGTCGTTGAATCTCGGCGTTGTAATCGGCCAAAAGTATGCAGTATGGCACATATTGGTCATTATTGGTGCCGATCCATCTATGATGAGACATGTTTCTGAAATATTCTGACTTTATGACAGTTTCTTCTAGGTTCGCTAGTGATTGGATCTGAATGGCCACCCGTTCTTCGTGTGTGTTCGCTATCTTTTCCAGTGTCTGAAGCCACTCGGGTGCTTCCACTTTCAAGGTGTCTACTCCCTCTGAGGTTCGTTGCCCGCCTGGCATCGGCATAGGAACATACGGTTCTTCGTACGAATCATCTACCTCAATAGGGACCAACTCTTCTGGCTCTGGTTCTACTAATGGAGAGGGCTGCCTCTCGTATGTCAGTAACCTCTTTTGTAATTCTGCCACCTGCTCAGTTAAGGCCTTTACCTCGTCTGAGGTAGAGGTTGATGGGACACTCTTCGGTTGTTCTTCCTGTTCCTTAAGTCTGCTCCGTAGTGTGTCACGTTCTCTTTCCAAGTCATCATGGGCTTCCAGAAGATCTGCATAGCTTTCCAAAATGGTTTTCATCGTCTCCGAGGGAACTGCTTTGAACTGCTCTGGATCTATCTCGTGGGGAGAGCCTTCCATTGCCGCTTCGAGATTCTCTTCATTTTGTTTCTGCAGTCTCTTGTTCTCTTCAAGTGCCATGGCCATATGTTTCGTGAGTAGCGCCAAGTTACGTCTGACTCGTAGGTTATCGGCCTGGTATACTTCGAGCAAGGCTTCTAGTTGTTTGACGCCTGATTCTTTCGATGGTTGGGGTGCCTCCAGTAGTGTTTGGTGAGCTTGCTCAAGCGTTGTATAACGTTGATTCACATCTGCATTTTCCTCTTCAAGAATTGTAAGTTGCCTTTTTAAGTTCTGGTGATTTGTTGTCAGTTGTTGATACCGGTCATCAAGAGCTCTGTACTCATTCTGAAGCTGATATACACATTGATTTAATGCTAGAAATATACTATTTACATTAAATAATGCAGGGAGGGGTGAAGATGCAGGGGGAATGGGGGCGGGAAAGGGAGTTGTGAATGATGTGGATGCAAGTGGAGATGTGGGTGGAGGGGGTATGGGAGATGGAGGTGGCATGGGGGGAGGGAGCGGTGCAGTGGCAGGAGATGTTTCCATAGTGTCAAATGTTTGAGTGACCGTGTAGATGGGGATCGTGGGTGGGGTGGATGTGACGTTAGTGAAGAGAGTGGTGAAAGTGGGCATGGTGACTCCCCCGAATTGGATTCCCGGAGAGAGTGGAATTCCCATGACGATTGTGGTGGTAGTGGACGTGGTGGTGATAGTGTCATGTGGTGGAGTGAGTTGTGTAGTGAGAGGTGGGGAGGGTGGTGACAGTGGTGCTTCCTGATGTTCGTCTGCTTGCGTTGTATCTCCTGGTGCTGATACGTTGATATGAATTTGTTTCCCGGACCTCATGGGACGGGTGGGAACTCTTTCTCAAATCGGTGAATGTAGGCCATTGCCTCGTGAATGGCCTCATCCAATTCTACTGCATCTGCATGTAAGTTGATGGACTCGATGAACATATCATCCACGCCTTCCTCCGCCAGCAATTGGTTCATGAGTTTCTTGCCTGCTTCAAGTGACATTTTATGCTGTTCTTGAACTAGCTGCATGGTTCGATATAGTCTTTTTATTTGTGCCGAATAAGCGGGGGCACTTGCTAACTCTGAAAGTTCATCATACTCTTGTTCTTCGTAGGCTTCTTCCTCTTGTTCGGTCTCTTGTTCATCTGCGTCGACTTCTACCACTTGCGGTCGGGTGGGGGCTGACGTTGTTGTATGGGTTTGTGGTTCCTGAGCTCGCTCTGTTTCTGTTTCGAGATTAGAGTCTTCATCAATGAGATCATTGAGAGTAAAGCCCTGTGGAAATTCCAAGTCCGATGGGACGGGTGGAAACACCAGATTGGGTCCCTCTGTACTTGGTCTTGGTAGCCGAATGGTGAATGGTCTAATGCGTCGTGTCTAGGGAGGGGTAATTTCTGGTGTAGTGGTGGCTCCCCTTGGTTGAGCACAGGGTAATTGGACTCCCCCTCTCATCTTCTTTGATGGAGGACCCGCTGCGGATAGCCTTCTCTAGAACTCCTGGGCCCGAGACCATACGAGTGCCCGCTGGATAGGCACGTCATAGGCTAGACATCGATAGATTATCTTGGTCAGAGCACAACACCCATGGAGCACATTTTTCTGCTTCTTGTTCCACCGTTGATGGGCTAGGTGAATCTGATCTATGATCCAATGTGGTACGTTGATAGGGAGGCTTTCTGTCTCTGCCAAATACAAGCTAAACCATATTTTCTTTGGGGGCATGGTGAATCTTTCCTGGGCGGGGAAAGCAAAATGCTGCATGACGGTCCGTAGGTGAAGAGCGATGGTCGGTGTCATTGCTACCATATCCTTCAGCTTATTGAGATCTTTATGTTTCATTCTGCCTGGAACCATTGTTTCCTTTTCAGTAGGAATGTGCATACCATACATGCCCAATGCTTCTCGTACCAGATTGAGGGTCAGTTTGAATCTTTTAAGTTCATGGCCCGGCAACAGTGAGGGTAACACAAATGTGTTGTCGCCTCCCTTGGCCCTGCTCGGAGTGATAGTACTGATAAGATAAGAACAACGCAAGAAATCCGGCTTTGGTAAGTGGGCCCTGAAATAACTGTCCAGGCCAGCTTTGGTCCATACTGAACGCATGACTTCGGCATTCTGATAGCTCTCAAATTCGCGCGTGAAAAAATGGTAGCGTCCCCATTTACCATTAAACTCCAATTCAGCTTCCCAAAAATAGGTTCCATCACCTAATGGTCTTGCAACATCACTGAACCAATGAGCGTGTTTGCCCACCTGAGAGGTGTGCCCCTGGGGAGGATCCTGAACTGGAAGTACATGCACAACTTGAAGTTCTTGCGGTCTTTCGGTGAGATGTGGTTCGAGGAGGAGTGTTTCTATATCCACAATCTGTGCGCTGGATCCGGCGTGAGAACTGGAACCTCCGGCTTCTGCCATGGCACTGCTTGCTTGTTGGTTCTGTGAGAATATAGAACCATGTGTTAACATTGTAATGGACAGAATAAACCCGTTGTTGTCCCCGTTACAACATTAACATGAGGTAGATGATGAGTCAGTGGTTAGTAAGTGCACGATGACAGTGTGTGTAGTTACTGCCTGGTTAGTCCTAGGAGCTAGATGGAAAGGTGTGCTGTCTGACTAATGCAGTTAGTAAGTGGAGATGAATTCACAGATTGGGGTCGGGGGTTTTTTTATAAGTCTTAGGTTGCCAAACACCATGAATGGCTTTTGGTCTTGGTTTTGTGGAGATTCGAGAGGGTTGCATGAGTAATTCTGCTGGGAGTTGTTGTGTCATTGGGACCCATCTATGAGTGAGTCTGTGCGTGCTTCTAGGTGGCAGTGTGTTTGAGTGTATCAGACAAGAGTGGGTAGCGACTGCTTGACCGAGTGAACCCTGTCGTGTATGATGTGAATTGTGTGGGGTTAGTTGAGCCCGCAAGCAAGCCTTAGGCACCCAAATTTGTCTTGATTGTGGGTCAGCCTTCATCGACTTCTTGGGTACCCAAATAGATTTTATTTTCTCAACAGAGGTTTTAGGAGTCCTCTTATTAGCATCAAGTCGTTGATTACTAATAGGGAGTTGAGACCGTTGTTGCAGCTTAGTTACGGCCGGCAGCTCGTCTTTCCGCACCCACATTTGTTTCACTGGTTGAGTTGTTCGGCTTCGCGCGTTCTTTTGGTCTCTCACCTGGAGAATCTTCAGTGATTGATCTGCCCTTAGTTGTTGCCTCCTTCTGGCCTTTGGAAAAGAAGGGAGTTCCATTGTGGTTCTGACTCCTTTTTTGAGATCTTCATTCTTCTGCATCACATAGCCTTGGACAAGAACATCATGGTCAACTTCATGTGCACCCCTGGAGGGACCAGGAGTCCGTGTCTTTTCTAGTTCCTTGAGTGCTCCATTATTTAACTCAATTGTAATTCTAGTCTGATTCACCCCTACCTGAAGAAGTCCACTTCTTAGGTTTAAGTTGACTGCTTGGTCATAGATCCAGTCTTGACCCAAGACAAGGGGTTCAGTGAGGTCCTCATCTTGACATACTAGTACTTTAACTGTCATTGCCTCATTATGGATATAGAGGGGAAGTTCCACCTCGCCCATGCAAGGGGTTTCCACGCCTCCCAATCCTATGAGATATGCTTCCACAGGATTGACAGTTAATTGCAACTCTTGACAGTAAGACAATTTAACAGCACTAGTGGCTGCACCTGAGTCAATCAAGGCTCTTACAGTCCTTGCACTCTTTCCTTGTCCTATATCTAAGGTTATGAAAGGACGTCGATCAGTTATTCTATGTGAGCTAACACCGGAAACTTCACACATAGCCACGTCATATCCTTGGTCTGCATATGCATCTTGCCTAGGGTGTTCTCTACCTTGTCTTCTTAATTTCATTCTCCGTATGCGCTCTAGGGCTTCTGCTTGAGCTTCTTCTCGAATTCACTTTTCTTCCTCTTTGCGTTTCTTAGCAGTATTGAGTCGACTTAGCATTTCCTCTGTGAGAGGTTCCTGATACAACTTGACTCTGCATCCGCTAATATAACTTGGGAGAACATCGCCTTCTAATGGGGCTAGTTGCACTGCTCCACTTGTTGAGATTCTGTTAATGATCATGGGTCCGTAGCCTCTCTTCTCCAGTTTCCTCGCATGTTGCTTCAATGTGTAGACTAGAACTAAGTCGCCTGCCTTTAAACCTTTATCCTTAACCTGGGCATCAAAGTATGCCTTGTGTCGTTTCTTTGCTGCATATATCCCTGCAGCTGCCCTCAGTCTTGTTTCTCCTAATCGTTCTAGGTCAAAAAGTCTAGAGGATAGTTCATGACCCGTCCATTCGTGCTCTTGTGCTACTTTCAATGTAGGTATTAAGAAGTCCAAAGGTAGCACGGCATTTTGGCCAAATACCATCTGAAAGGGGGTGGCTTGGAGTACCGTTTTGTAGGCGACTCGGTATGCCCAAACAGCATGGTGTAGCTGTTTGTCCCAATCAGAGCGTTTATTGTTCACTAATTTCGTCAGTACATTACATAAGATCTTGTTGGTGCTCTCAGCCTGGCCATTTGCTTGAGGGTGATAGGGGGCAGATTTCTTATGAACTACCAAGAATTCTTGGAGTAGATTTTCAATCACTTCGTTCAAGAAGTGAGTGCCTCTATCACTAACTAGCTCTATAGGTAGCCCGTATCTAGTGAACACATTCTCAAATAAAAACTTAGCTGTTGTTTGAGCATCGTTCTTCGTTGTGGCTTTTACCTCTACCCACTTTGTTAGATAGTCTGTCGCAACAATGATATATTCTGCATGGGAACCCTTAGCTGGGGGATTAATAGGACCTACGAAGTCTATTCCCCACTTAGAGAATGCACGTCCACCCATTATAGGTTTCAGTGGCATCTCATCTTTACGTATAGGATACTGAGTTCTCTGACAGACATCACAGCGTTTCACATAGGTATGTGCATCCATGTGAAGGGTCCGCCACCAGAAACCCGCAAATAGTATTGCCTTGATCACCCGATCTAGTCCAAAGTGTCCTCCTGCTACACCTTGGTGAGCAGTTTCCAAGATCTTGAGATATTCACTTTCATGGACACATAGCCTCAGGTAACCATCTTTACCACGCTTGTATAGATTATCACCAATGAGTGAGTAATCCTGGGCTTCTTGTTCTAAACTCCTTTTCCTAGCCAGAGTCATGTCTGGAGGGAATGTTTTCGTCCTCAGGAAGGATACTAGTGGTTCACTCCAATCTGGCACTATGGACACTTGATAAAGAGTGGCATGTTCCACAGGTGGTTTAGTGCAACAGATTGGGCATTCCTTGCACAACCTTTGGACATCAGCTTCCATAGTTGGCCAATGTACTCCGAGTCTCCTTAGTGTCTGTAAGGTTCGTTGCTTTGAGTGGTGTTGCTCTAATGCACCTACATGTGCTAAATGCAACCATTTATTGTACTCGTCCTCTTCCACACAACAAGCCAAGATTCCTTGATCTGTGTGCTTGTACATGCTTCCTGCCATGATGTGGTACTTTTGGGCTTTCACAACCTCTCTATTCTGTGTGTTTACTACTGGATGGTTAGGCCCGTATGTCAATACTGGTACCAATGGCTTAGCCCACTGCGGTACCACTTCCAAATTAAACAAGTAAGCGTCAGGAAGGTCATCTGACACTCCTTGTGGGGCTTCTCCAGATGTGAGCCTAGAGAGATGATCTGCTCTCAAATGAGTCTTCCCTTTCCTTACCACAACCTCGAAATCATATTCCATTAGTAAGAGAAACCATCTTACTAATCTTCCTGTATTGCATGGCTTGTTCACGAGATATAACAGTGCTTGGTGATCAGTAAAAAATTTAAACTTATTTGCAAGCAAATAGTGTCTAAATTTCTTGACTGCATATACCATGCCTAAGCCTTCTCTCTCAGTAGTGGTGTAATTTCGTTCAGCTGCATTCAATTGTCGACTAGCATAGGCAATTGGAAGATCCATATTACCTTCACCCGTAGGTTGAGCAAGCACACATCCAATGGCATAATTGGATGCATCCACGTGAACATGGAAAGGCTTATTCCAATCTGGCGTGGTCAAGATTGGTGCTGAACATAACCTTCGTTTAAGCTCCTGGAAGGAACTCTCACATTCATCCGTCCACTCAAAGTTAGTCAGCAGTCCGTACATGGGCTTTGCAATGACAGCATACATGTGTATAAATCGTCGGTAATAACCACAATGCCCCATGAAAGCTTGTACTTCCTTGACATTCCTTGGCCTAGGTAGCTCTGCTATGGCTCTCACTTTCTCTTCGTCAGTAGATATGCCATTCTTTGACACTATGTGTCCTAGAATCTTGCCTTGCCTGACCATGAAAACGCACTTTTCTGGGTTTAGGCAGACTTGATATTCTCTACATTTGTCAAAGATTTGTCTGGGTTCAAGAATATGGGTTTGCCTAATGTTGGAATGAGCACAAAGATCATCAACATAGACCTCTAAATTCTTCCTCAGGAACTCCTTAAACACATGGCACATTAATCTCTGGAAGGTTGCTGCTGCATTGGTAAGCCCAAATGGCATTACTCTAAAGGCAAAAATGCCCCATTCAGTGGCAAAAGCTGTCTTATGCTGATCTTCTGGAGCTATGGCTACTTGATTGTAGCCTGAAAATCCATCGAGGAAGCTGTACACTTCCTTGCCTGCTACTCTTTCTAAGAGATGTTCTGTGATGGGAAGCGGATAGTTATCTCGAATCGTGGCTGCATTAACCTTCTTCAAGTTAATGCATACGCGCAGCTTTCCATTTTTCTTGGGCACCACTACGATGGGGGATACCCACTCAGTGTGCTCAATTTCATAGATAAATCCAGCTTCAACCAGCCTATCTATCTCCTCTTTGATCTTGGCAGCGTAATTATCGTTATATGTATAGGGCTTTTGCTTAGAGGGTTTGGCATCTGAAGTCATGGGGATGGTGTGTGAGCATATGTCAGGGTCAACACCTTTCAAATCCTTGTAACTCCAAGCGAATACATCTCTGTATTCTCTTAGCAAGGCTATTAACGTATGCTCTTCTTCCTCTGTTAGGTCATGGCCTATGTATGTGCATCTCTCCTCTCCTTCTTCTAGGGCCACTACTATTTTCTTGGTGGTTTCTTTGTTATCATAGGCCTCTCCTGATTGTGCCTCTCGTTTAGGCATTCTTATCATGACCCTCCTGTCATCTATCTCATACTTCTTAAAATTTTCTGGGACCTCAAACAAAGATTCTTCCTCTTCTGGTGAGACTTCTCTCTTCTTTCGTTTCTTTCCTTCTCCCTTCGGGGTCACATGTGTGGCTAATCTTACATCGTGTGTAAGCTCTCCATGCCTCTGGGGTTGAAATTCTACTTCATGGAAGTATTCTTCATCTGATGCAAAAGGTGGGTCCATAATGATTGACTCTAGATCGGAGTCACTTGCATCCTCAAATGCATCAGGGCTAGGTTCGCATTCTTCTAGAACTGCCTCTCCCATGATTGGCTCTATGGAGAAGACTGAAATGTCATAGCCATCCTCATCACAGTGGGGTGTCCATTGTTCTTCATTGATGGCCACATCCATTGTTGCTAGGATTTCTGCCCATCCGTGGGGTTCAAATTCTTCGTCAGGAAAGACTACAGGTGCATAGGCTGGGTCTTGAATGGGTCTATGTGTTTCGTTTGCACCTATTTCTCTGGCCTTTTCTCTCTTCTCTTCCTCTACTGCTACTTTGCACATCCATAAGTGAGTGTCTTCATGCATCCATGAGGATCCTGATCCTATGGAATGCACAGATTCCGTATCATCTTTGGCTCTATGGATGGGGTTCCATTGGATAGGAGGGACATCTCTATGAGAGTAATCCTTGAGATTGACTTTGGTCGTAACACCTAAGTGCTGCAGGTACAAAGAATTGGTTCCCCAATCCTGTACCACTTGCAACTGTCGCATAAAAGGTCGTCCCAAGATCATCTCATAGGCTTAATCTTAATCTGTACCACAGATCTTCCTAGGCCGTCTTCATAGATGCTAGCACCTAATCGGTTGGACCTAAGGTATTCCAACTGCGTTTTGTAAGGGCCTTCTACCCTGTGCAAGTATGGCACTCCTGAACTTCCTGTAGGTGTGTCCATGCCTTGAGACATCTCTGATTCACTAGTCTCAGAACTTGGGTAGTATGAGTGGTGGCTCAACTGCTGGGCCCACGACCTAGCAGTGTGGTTGACACTAGCCTCTGAAGACCTAAGGCTTTGTCTATCTCTTACTAGATGTCGTCCTGATCTAAGGTTCATATGCCTAACTGATTAACCCAATTTTTCCCTGGTACAACCACGTTTCTGAGTCCTTTGTATCAATTACTTAATCCCCTTTTTATGTTGATTATCGTGTTTATACTCTTGTCTGATATCACGTCGTTAGGAATACTTGAGTTTAATTTCGCACTTTAGTTTGGTCGTTTCACGTTAGGTTCTTTTCCTTTAAGGTTGTCGTTCACACACACAGGTTATCTCTTGACTTGAACTTGATTTCTTAGATAGTCTTTGATTTATCTCGTGCCTATCGTTGCCTGGAATTACTTCTAACACTACCCGCACTTAGCCTAAACTAAGAATTGACAGAGGGTGTTGCGGGTTTTCCAACCTTGAGTTCCTTTCCTTGTGTTGTTGCCCTGGTGTGCCCAGGACGCGCGTTCCCAAGCCTGCACTTACTCTTGCTTTGCGTACCCTTCGATGCTCTTAAAGGACCTGTAAAAGGCCCACTGTTAGCTCAAGACTTAAATTCAAAAGACAGAACCAATCACTTTCATTCATGTAACACTTCACCAATTTGCACTATGACTTTTTGGACACAACTCTAGAGATCCCTGAATTTTTGTTCCCCCTGGGTATGGTCAACTTCAAAAGACCCTATCTAATATTCCTGATCTTAATTTAACCGTAACCAGTCGATGTTTTTGTTGTACTCCCCGCGAGCTTTCCAACAAAACAAGAATCATGGCAAACGGATTTCGTATGAGGAAGTTATGCCAGTTCAGGGTTTTGGGGCTAAAACAGGATTCAAAACAGTTTAATCAAGCAGGCAAAAATTCTTGAATTACTTGGGTTGCGGCCTCAACATGCAATGCTAACCCCGAGTGTTTGTCCCACACTTGGCCAAAATTTAGACCATTATTTTTGTCTTAAAAATTTGACCTAATTTGCCCTTCTAACATGTTCGCAAAGTCTGTCGGTCGCGATTGACAGGTCAATCACGATTGATGTGTCGATCGCGATTGACAGGTCCGTCGTGGCTGTCAGTCGCGATTGACGTGTCGATCGCGATTGACAAGTGGCTCAAAAAGTCAATCAATCGTGGTCAAAGGGTCGTTGACTCTGTCAGTCGCGATTGATGTGTCGATCGCGATTGACAGGTTGGTCGCGAGGGTCTGTCCGTCGTGGTCAAACAATCGTTGACTGTGTCGGTCGCGATTGACAGAGCCGTCGTGGGCTGTCAATCGCGATTGATGGGTCGATCGCGATTGATGACTCGATCGCGATTGACACGTGTCACGCGTATGGTCCGTCGATCGTGGTCAATCGGTCGTTGACTCTGTCGGTCGCGATTGACAGAGCCGTCGTGGGTTGTCAGTCGCGATTGACGTGTCGATCGCGATTGACAAAAATCTGAGGAGTTTCAAAATTCTAAGCACATTTTTGGGAAGCTCTAGGCCTGTAGATCATGGTTTTGCACTTTGTTTGGCAATTTGAGCATTTTTTCTGTCGGTCGCGATTGACAGAGGTCGGCGACACACAGACAGTTACTGCGAATTCCGTACCCGCGCAGTGCTGGGGACGATGATGCGGCCTGTACCTGCAATACAGCTCAAAAAACATGCAAAAACAGCACACACAATTTCGCTCTCTCGCTCTCTCTCACAAGTGAAATGAGGGAAATGAGATGGAGAAGGTGATATGATCAAAAAACTGAAATTTTCGCGATGATGGAAATGGAGGTGGAAGATGGTGATGATGATGATGGTGATGATGGTGGTAAGGTAAGAAAGAGAAAAATAGGAAAAGTAAAGAAATTACCTACAACGCCAACGTCTCCAATCTACGTCTTACCATCACACGCTCGTCCTCAAAGCTCGATCCCCGGCAACGGCGCCAAAATTTGGTGTAGCTCAATGATGAGTAGCACCTCCTTTAATGTCAATCCGGGAAGACGTGAGGATGGTATGAAGACCTTGAGCAAGTGGAGGCACAAGTGCGTGAGTGAGAAGCACACAAGCATGCACACACATACACACACACGCGCACACACAGCAAGACAAAGAGTGAGAAGCAATGGAGTTCTTAGATTACTTTCAAAAAGCTCTTACAAGTTCGTTTCAATTATAATCCAACCTCAAAAATGAGCTCTCTAGCTCCTTTTATAGTTTTTGACTAGCTTTGGCCCTGTTCAGACCTAGTGTCCGGCCTAGTTAAAAATTAGGTTCCAGGGCTTATTAGAGGGCTCAAACGAGATCTAAAAAATATGAAAATTGGCAGGTAGATACTTCTAAAGCTCCTCAAGCTCAAGGACTCCTTGGCTTGCACAAAATGGAGCTACAAAAATACGAAATGATATTTACAATGGTTTTTAGTGATGAAAATCACTATTTGTGTAGGGATTTCCTCTATTGATTTGTCATACATACCTTTGAGCTCCCTACTTGCTCTTTCTTCTTGTGTGCTCAACTCCTTGATGTCTGAAAAATTAGATGGCCTACTTGCCAAATCTTCTTTGACTTCCATGTCTGCTTGTGCTGTCCCTTCGCTCTGACTCTCTTTGTCTTGTGGCTCCTTCGGTTCCCTGACTGCTGCCAACACATAGTAGCCATCCAATTTTCTAAATTTTGTGCAGCCTCATTCTCATCACAGAGACTAGACATAGCCATAGCAATCTGATGCAAAAGAGGCACTATGAGAACTTGAATAAGTATGATATGACAGAGGTGCATCTAATTTGTTATCACACAAAGCTTGCACCAGCCATTTTGGCATAATTTTTGCCTCCTCAATATTAGCTCTCTCATCAAAAAGTGCATCAATGTAAATCTGCATCAACATCAGCACATGAAACCTATAAAGACTAAGAATTTGCCTCATTAGGACCAACATAGACAATCCACCTGTAAAAAGAGGTAGCAAAGTATCATACATGTCTTTGGAGCTAACAGATGTCTCCTTAGTACATGAAAGTAATGGTTGAATAGCATCTTCCACAAAAACATCATAGCTAACCAGAATGCATTTTGTCTATGGATGATACAAACGATAGCCTTTGCTTTCAAAACTTTACTGAACAAAAATATATTTCACTGCTTTATCATCCAATCCCCAGTCTTGCTTCACTTTAACCAACCTGAACTAAGGTCTACCTAGCAACATTTCATACGGATAAGTAGATTCAGACATTCAAATCACGATAAAATTAACCATGAATGACATCCCTGCAATTATTATCTCCTCTTGCTTTAGAATGCCCAAAGGTTGGACTCTCATTTGATATGCCATATTCACTTGAAAAGGGGTTGGAGCCAAAGCTCCATTCCCCACTTCCTTAAATATTGTTGGTGTAAATCACAAGCCTACACATTTGGCTTGAAAGATATCTTGAAGACCCTACATATGTGAAGAAGCATAGGAACCATTGCTAGTGGTTAATTACCACTTTATCCCTTTGTAAAAGTCAAACTGACTTGGAATCTTTTGTAATCACCTACCAAAAGGATTCACGGAAAAAGTAGCTCTTTGATTGAAGGAATATCTCCTAGGATATAGGAGCTTGATCATAGGGAGCCAAAAGTTTGAATTTGAATTCAAATTTTTACTCATTCCTTATAAAAACGGACATGAAAAAGTCGCGTGCAGAACTCATCATTCCCGAGCTTCTCATCAGTGATTCTGAGTGTGTGTGAGACTTACACTCTAGCCCACACCTATCTACACCATTAGTCAATGATTTTCATGCCAATGAATTTGTATACAAGTGTTCATTAATACATACATTCACATTGTTCATTTCTGAGTTCTCTGTCATACTACTCAAAAGTCTGTCAACTTGTGGAGTGCATATCTCGCTCAATTCTTGACCAAATTCAATGATTCAAAGCTTGTTCGATTCAGCTTGAAGTTATCTACATGCTGCTAAAGTTTGTAGAGATTATATTCAACCATTTTAGAGAAAGCTGCATCGAGGTGATCACTGGTCAATGACTGCTATAGTCCTAAAAAATCAGGGGTATAACTTAACTTGCTAAATTGATTTCTCTTAGCATAGTTTATCTTTTTACATCATTCCACCTGTAATAGTTAGCTTACTAAGCTAATTAGATACCCCTAAAAGGAGTTTTTCCAATTCCTACCTGGTCATACTAAGCAAAATACCCAGCAGGTGTCAAGACATAAATAGAAGGTTTTCTTGAGTTTGTGAATTTCAAAGTTATCTGTTTTGGTTCAATCATTGCACACATCATTTCCAAAGTACATAGAGAATTTTATGATGTCATTGGAAAGCTAAGGGGGTATACTTATCAAGTCTGAAGCAAAAGAGAGCTGGTACAAAGCAGGTTTTAGCAGTACCTACTTAGTCTCTTGGAGCATCCATCCATCTTTCCCAACAGTGGTATCAGAGCAAACTAAGGTAAAATAGGAGATGGTTTTCCTTAATTTATTGATAAATTGGACAGGAAAAACTATCAAGCATGGTCTCTAAGGATGAAGACCTACTTACAAGGAAGGAGTCTCTATGGATACATCTCAGGAGATGAGGAATTGCCCTCATTCAAAACAAGAGGATTACCAACTAAGGAAGAACATGAAAAGCTCAACACATGGTGTGCTAAGGATGCATTGGCAAGGTCTTATTTACTCAACTCCATCTCTTATTTTCTTTTGCCACATATTAGAAATTGTAAGACATCCCAAGAGACTTGGGAAACCTTGTCATCATATTTTTCCTCAAATACAAGGGCTAGGAAAAATCAGTTGTGGATTGAATTCACAACATTAAGGAAGCAACCTAAGCAAGCTGTTTCAGAATTTGTACCCAAGATTAAAGATGTAGCAGATCAGTTAGCAAGCATAGGAGAAGAGATTGAAGAAGAGCAGATTGTAAGGAAAGTGACCAATGGGATCAAGTCTGATGACAAATGGGAAAGCTTCACCACTTCCATGGACCTTTACATGGACATGCAAATACCAGATCTCACAACTCTCATGGGACAATTGTTTACTCATGAAGCAAAGCTCAACAAGAATGGAGATATTTCCAAAGTTAATAACTCTTCTGCCCTATACACTGATAAGAAGTCTAAAGATAAAGGCAAGAGCAAGAAGGTGGAAGATGAAGACTCTACCTCCCAAGCCAACTATGCAGGAAGAGGTAGATCATCAAGAGGAAGGGTGAGAGGAGGTAAGCAAGGTAGGGGGAGATCCTATAACTCCTCACCATGCAACATTTGTGGTTTATCAAATCATACTAGAGATGAGTGTTTCAGGAATTACAAGAATCAGAGAGGAAGAGGATACCAATGAGGTGGATACTCACATTCAAGAGGTAGATTCAACCATCACCAAGGCTACAACAACAACTACAACAACAATTACAACAATAATTACAATGGCAACTACCAAGGAGGATTCAAATCCAGAAAGGACTACAACAACTATACAGAAGAGCAGGATGACTCTCTCCTGATCATGAACATGACTTCAAAATAAGGTACAAATGATGACCACCTATTCTACATTGACTTAGGGTGCTCAAATCATGTGGCTGGCAATGTAGCACTACTCTCTGATCTTGAGGAACCAAAAGGTAAGCATCAAGTCCAAACAGGTGATGACACCAAGCATTCAGTAGTTAAAGTTGGAAATGTTAAGACTTGTGATGGAAATCAGAATTTGTTGAGCAGGGTACTCTATGTACCAACCATTACCAAAAATTTGATGAGTGTTGGATAGATTGTGGAGAAAGGTTTGCAGGTTAGATTCAACTAATATGGAGCATTTGTGGAGGATCCAAGGCATGTGTTCAAGAGGATTGCTAAAGGAGAAAAATCAGGTAGACTTTTCACTTTTGAGTTAGAAGACACAAAGAATATTGCACTATACAGTTATAAGGACCAAACACTTTCAGAGCTTGAGATTTGGCACAAAAGATTAGGGCATATAGGAGAAAGAACTTTAAAGCAAATATGCAGGGACCAACGTGTGCTTGGAATACCTAATGTATCCAAGAAACATATGATTTACAAGTGTGGTGCTTGTCAATTTGGGAAGTCTCACAGGTTACCCTTCTCAAGGAAAGAATACATGCATGAAGACTACCTACAGCTTGTCCACACAGAGTATGGGGACCAATAAAGGACCCCTCAGTCTCAGGTTCAAGGTACTATGTATCTTTTATAGATGATTATAGCAGATGGACTGTATTGTACTTCATGAAGCACAAGGATGAGGTGTTTAATTGCTTTAAAAAATATATTGCACTAGTTGAAAATCAGACAGGAAGGAATTCAAAGAGGCTAAGGTCAGATGGAGGAGGTGAGTACTTCTCCAATGAGTTTGAAAACTTCTTGCAGGACAGAGGCATCAAAAGAGAAATAACCACAAGGTATTCTCCTGAACAAAATGGGGTAGCTGAGAGAAGAAATAGGTTAATTGTTGAGACAGCTAGATCTATGTTAAATGAGAAAAATTTACCAAACTACCTATGGGCAGAGAGTGTTTCTACTGCCACTTACCTCATAAACAGGTTACCATCTAAGTCTCTTGATGGCATGACACCCTATGAAGCATGGCATGGTAAGAGACCCTCACTTGACCATTGCAAGATATTTGGATGTGTAGCATATGTACACATTCCTTCTCAGATAAGAGGTAAGCTAGACCCAAAGGCTGAAAAATGCATCTTTATTGGGTATTATCTAAATAAAAAAGGTTACAGGTTTTATAACCCTACCAATAAGGGATTCATGGTAAGCAGAGATGTTGTCTTTGATGAAAATGATTCTTGGTATGAGAATGAATGTAGGAAGGTTAAATTACCCTATGATTTGGAAGAGGAGTTTCCAAATCTTGCAAAGGAGGAACCTACTCAGAATGAAGCCTCAAATTGAGATGATGAAGATACCATCAACCTTGAAGAGTTCAAGGCATGGAAGTCCAAGGGCAAAATGAAGATGAAGAAACTTGAAGACATACCTGAATCTTCAACTCAATCAAGCAGATCACAAAGAGAAAGCAAAAAACCTATCAGATATGGGTATGATACATCTCTTGTTACTAAACATTTTGTTTATCTTGCCAAAGATTTGTCAAATGAAGAACTAGGATCATATGAAGAAGCCATAACCAAATCAGAATGGAAAGAAGCTATGGATGAGGAGATTGAAGCACTCAAGGAGAGTGACACATGGGAGTTAGTACCTAAGAAGGACTCCATGAAGGTAATAGGATCCAGATGGATCTATAAGCTTAAAAGAAATTATGATGGCACAAGTAATAGGTACAAAGCCAGATTGGTAGCCAAGGGTTTTGCACAAACCCAAGGCATAGACTATGAAGAGACATTTTCTCCTGTGGCCAAGATGCCAACTATCAGAGTGTTGGTAAGTGTGGCTGCATCAAAAAATTGGAATGTGTACCAATTGGATATCAAGAATGCTTTCTTGAATGTATGGATTTCAGAGGAGGTATATATGTCACAACCTCCTGGCTATGAGGACCCTAAGAAGGTACCATATGTTTTCAAATTAAAAAAGGCTTTATATGGATTGAAGCAGGCACTTAGGGCATGGAATTACAGGTTAACTACATACCCCCAAGACCAAGGATTTGTTATGAGCAAGGTAGATACTTCTCTATTCATCAAGAGAAGTAATTCAGAGGTAATATACCTTTGTGTTTATGTTGATGATATCATCATTACAAGTAATGATGTCAATGGAATCAGATATATCAAGAGCCAAATGATGAAGGAGTTCAAGATCTTGGTCTATTAAAGTATTTTCTTGGGCTTGAATTAGTCTACACTAATTCAAGGATATACATTACTCAGAAGAAATACATCCAGGATATGTTGAAAAAGTTTCACTTGCAGGATGCCAAAGTAGCAAGCACTCCAATGGAGGTAAACCTAAAACTAAGTGCTCATGAAGGTGATGAAGTCAATGACATTACAGGTTATCAAAGTATGGTGGGTAGCTTGAACTATGCTACCTTAACTAGGATAGATATTGCATATCGAGTTAGTGTGCTAAGTCAATTTATGCACAAGCCAAGGATACCTCACTTAGAGGCTGCCAAGAGAATCTCGAAGTATCTCAAGGGTACACAGAACCATGGTTTGTATTTCCCTTACACTTCAGATATTAATATCAAAATTTATTCATATCCAAATTGGGCAGGATACAAGGATGATAGGAGGAGCACCTCTGGATACATTTCTTTTGCACGTGACAAACCAATTTCATGGTCTTCAAAGAAGCAACCTACTGTTGCTTTGTCTTCTACAGAGGCAGAATATAGAGGACTAGCTTATGCCACACAAGAAGCTATTTGGATTAAGCTTTTGTATACAGAATTGGGTTTATTTACTAGGTCTCCAATAATCTTTGGAGACAATACAAGTTCTCTTCACCTTGCAGCTAATCCTATCTATCATGCTAGGACCAAACATATAGAGGTCCATTATCATTATGTGAGAGAGAAGTTGATAAGCAAAGACATTCAACTAACCTATGTATCAACCAACATGCAGTGTGCAGATTTATTGACTAAAGCTTTGGATGGAACCAAACTTTGCAGGTTCAAAGCAATGATTGGATTGCAGGATATACATGAAGATTGAAGATGAAGACCAAGCCAAAATGTTTGGCTTGAGGGGGAGCTGTTGGTGTAAATCACAAGCCTACACATTTGGCTTGAAAGATATCTTGAAGACCCTACATATGTGAAGAAGCATAGGAACCATTGCTAGCGGTTAATTACCACTTTATCTCTTTGTAAAAGTCAAATTGACTTGGAATCTTTTGTAATCACCTACCAAAAGAATTCATGGAAAAAGTAGCTCTTTGATTGAAGGAATATCTCCTAGGATATAGGAGCTTGATCATAGGGAGCCAAAAGTTTGAATTTGAATTCAAATTTTTACTCATTCCTTATAAAAATGGACATGAAAAAGTCGCGTGCAGAACTCATCATTCCCGAGCTTCTCATCAGTGATTCTGAGTGTGTGTGAGGCTTTCACTCTATCCCACACCTATCTACACCATTAGGCAATGATTTTCATGCCAATGGATTTTTATACAAGTGTTCATTAATACATACATTCACTTTGTTCATTTCTGAGTTCTCTGTCATACTACTCAAAAGTCTGTCAATTATTGAGTGCATATCGCGGTCAATTCTTGACCAAATTCAGTGATTCAAAGCTTGTTGGATTCATCTTGAAGTTATCTACATGCTGCTAAAGTTTTGAAGAGATTCTATTCAGCCATTTTAGAGAAATTTGCATCGAGGTGATCACTGGTCAATGACTGCTACAGTCCTAAAAAATCGGGGGTATAGCTTAACTTGCTATATTGAATTCTCTTAGCATAGTTTATCCTTTTACATCATTCCACTTGGAATAGTTATCTTAATAAGCTAATTAGATACCCCTAAAAGGAATTTTCCAATTCCTACTGTGCTGGTCATACTGAGCAAAATACGTAGCAGGTGTCAAGACATAAATAGAAGGTTTTCTTGAGTTTGTGAATTTAAAAGTTATCTGTTTTGGTTCAATCATTGCACACATCATTTCCAAAGTACATAGAGAATTTTATGATGTCATTGGAAAGCTAAGGAGGTATACTTATCAAGTCTGAAGCAAAAGAGGGCTGGTACAAAGCAGGTTTTAGCAGTACCTACTCAGTCTCTTGGAGCATCCATCCATCATTGCAAAGGAGAATTTATTATTACCTCAAACCAATCATTGTCCAATTCTTGCCTGGTCTTCATTATATCATTCTTCTTTATGCTATGTATAGATGTTCCTTCATAATCTTCCTAGGATAAAATCAGAAATTGTACTTGCTTCTATTGATCATGCTGGATCCATTTCTACACTTGGTCACGAATCTGTCTTTTCTCCTTCCAATCAATACAATCTTTATTCTTTGACCTCCTATCTGACAAAACATCCACATCCTTTACCTTGGGAATTTCCTTGTTGGTTCCCCTGATCTCTCCATGAAGGTCTTCCTTGTTGCTACCTTTGAAAACTACCACGCCCTTGAACTGGAATGGCCTAGTTTGCTGCAACTTCATTATTATTTATATTTCCCTATCTTGAATTTTGACCTTGATGCTTTGGGTTATACTAGCACTGACTTGTGGCATGTCCTTCTTTATCACAAATTTCACAAAACCTTTTTTCCTTGGGAGCTATTATTGAATATCCATGTTTCTGTTATCAAATAATTAGAGCTTCCTCTTTACTTTGCTTACCTTCATGTTTGTGATGTCTTCTTACCGCAACCTCTTCATCTTCACTCCCTGATTCTGAATCAATCGTCCCTTTGTTTGACTCTGATTATGAATTGGATTCAGTATCTGAACTGAAGTCACTGTGCTTCTTCTTAGATCTACCAAATCTTCTTTCTACTCTTGTAGCTGCTAATACTAACACATCAAAACCGTTAGCTATATCCACACTTGGAACTGCATGCCTAATGTTGCTCCTTAATCCTTTTAGGAAGTGACCCACCAACATCTCATTAGTAGGTCTCTCATTGCCCTGTAATCTTTCCATTAAAATTCTAAATTTCTGCACATAATCTTTCACTAACATGTTCTTTTGTCTGATTGCTCTCAACTTCCTCAAAACATCCGAAGGAGTCTTTCTTTCCTAAATCTTTGTAAAAATGCTAATCTTAATGCATCATAAGTAGCAAAATGAGCAATACTATATTGATTGAACCAGCTCATTGCTCTTCCTTCCAATGTAGCTATGAATTGCTAAAGTTTTACTACATCACCATATATTGTTGGATGTCCATTTGCTATCCACTTTATTTCAGATTGAGCAATGTGATAGTTTCCATCCTCCTTTGAAACTCCTCTAAAATGTGCTGCTTTCACTTTGGGGTTTGGAGGTGGTTATGCCATGGGCACTGGTTGAGGTGTGCGCCTAGTTCTTTGCCTGGTCGTTCCTCCAAGTGGGTCGAACTAGAGTTTCCTTCTAACTCCTGCAACTGATTCTGTCAAGAACAATACTCCTAGTATTCCGCCCACCAAGCTTGCTTCTACAGAACGTGTTCCTCCTTCCTCCTCTTCAGATTCCAAAATAGAATCCTCTTGTGCTTTTTTGCAGAGAGAAGAGGCACAAAAGAGGAGCCCCAAAATTTTCAAATTAATGGGATAATTTTCTTCTTCAAAATCCTAGGAAATTCCCTCAAAGCTATGTAAATGCACTAGAGGAGTCCTCTAGATGCATAAGCCCAAATCATTGTAATATATTCTTTGTAAAATAGTAGGAAATTAGAGATTAGCCAATAAAGTGCCGGCCATTTGTGTGAAAGGACCATTTTTAGGGCACATGTATATAAGTCACTTTGTAACTCTTTGTAAAGACTTTTTGCCATTGTGAAGAAGGAGAGCAAAAAATTCAAATTTGCTTCTTTCCTACTGATTTTCATCTTCGCTATGATCTTTTGTGTGTGCGTGAAGCCTGGAATGTGTGTGTAGGACTGTTCTCTATCCCTCCCCATCACTTTTGAATGATTGTAGTGTGTGTCTGAGCAAATACGAGCTGTGAAGTGAGTGAAGGTGTTTCCCGCCATTCACTGTTTTGGCCATAACTTGAAGAGTGGTTGTCGGATTTGAGTGAAAAAATCAATAGGTGCGCGTCTCGTCGAGAGCTTTGAAATGAACCTACTACTGGCCATATTTAGAGTTTAGAGCTGGGAGAAACATTTGAATTTGTATTTGCTGCTATAAGTGGTATCGTGGTAGACACTTCCAGAGATTTAGTGAGTTGGAGAGGTAGATTAGTCTTTTCTCATGCATTATAGCTAAATCACTTCACTTTCCATTATGTCTGCACACGTCCTCTCACACTTGGTTCATGTGGCTCTTCGGATTGACAATTAAGTGTGTGTCAATTCACCATTATATGCACTTGTGGGGCAAATGAGATTTAGTCTCTTTTACACAAGTCCCTAAGACCTCGTGACTTAGGTACACACATCTTTGGCATCGTTGCCGGGGAACACACTCAACCAAGGTGCCTTTGTGATGGTTATAGCTCTGGAGTGAAGGAATCATACTTGTAGAAGTGAATTCGTTCAGTGGCATGTAGTCAGACACTTCAACACTTGCTACTTCACATCCTTGAGGTGTGTGTAATGAGTTTTTAGGTTTAGGGTTAGGAGTGAAGGAGAGAAGGAGGAGTTAGGGTTAGGTCAAGGAGAGAAGTGGAGTAGGAGTAAGTTGAAATCACCAAAAAAAATTCTAGAAAAATTGCCAAGTTAGTGTAGAATAGGCTTTAGGTATCACAAACTATAAAGACCAAAAAATTTTAGCTCATTTGACACTTGCCCAGGAGTTGCTATCGTTTGCAGACTATGATCAGTATCGTCGGTGTGGTATTGCGCGCTAGGTGAGCTAAAGAAAGGAGATAGGAGCACACATTTGGCTTGAGATATTCTAGAGGGTAAGCCACATAAGTTTTGGGTTACAAAAATCAGTCCATAACCACCACCACACGTGATTAAAGTCATTTTCGGTATCGCGGGGTGGGACAGAGTGATTGAAGAGATCCTTTGAGTGAGACACAGCGTCAAGAGTGAAGAGGAGTGAGAGTTAAGCACATTGGTAAAAAAAAATTTGTGTTTGGAGCAATTTTGACTGTAGTATCACGGTCGCTTGAGTTTTGGTATCATGATACCAAAATTCCCTAGTATCACGATACTCGCCGAGTATCATATCGTCCCATACCACTTGAGGTATGGTGATAACATTTTTGGTATCGTATCATCAAGTTGGTATTGCGATCGCGATTTTCCAGTGGTATCGTATCGTGGTCCACTTGGTATTGTATCATCCCGGTCACGGTATCATATCATCGATCGAGCAGTATCATATTGTGCACAACACTGGTATCATATCGTGTACCTAGTATCGTGTCGTTGAACATCCATAGTATCGTATCGTGAGGAATTTTAATATCGTATCGTGCAAAACTCCAATATTGTATCGTGCAAAGTTTCGGTATCATATCGCCACTTGCACTAGTATCGTATCGTGAGAGTTGTTAGTATCGTATCGTGCAATGCAATAGTATCATATCGTGCACTTAGGTGGTATCATATCATCTGAGCTATCTAGTATCGTATCGTGTAGTGCACTGGTATCGTATCGTGCAGAGAATAGTATCGTATCGTGTAGTGCACTGGTATCGTATCGTGCAGAGAATAGTATCGTATCGGGAGGATTCTGGTATCGTATAGCTGCCTATCCTAAGTATCGTATCGTCACCTGCAGAGGTATCATATCACGATAAATCTTGGTAACATGTCATCTCAAGCTTTTGGTATCGTATCGTGGCAAGGTTGGTATCACCTCTTGTAGTATCGCTTGGTGCAGCATCGTCAAGTTGGTATCGCCTCTTATAGTATTGCCAGTGTGGTATCACCACAATATTTCAAGCTATCTGAGGACAATATTAGAGAAAAATTGAGATAAACTGAGGAGTCAATTAGGGGATAGGGAGGAACCAAGATAGCCCAAGAGAGTGGATGAATTTGAGATAGGACGAGTGCTAAGTAGTCGGAGGAGTGTTATTTCATTGGTGGGAAGTGCAACTCAGTCAACTCATCGCTCTATCTATTCTGACACCTCTAGTGACTCGGAGGAAGAGATACCAATGGCTTCAAAAGACACGCAAGGTTCTCTCCCCAGGAGAAACTTCATGTCCACGGTAGAGGGGGAATACCGTACCTCTCTGCAATATGTGTCCACTAATTCCCAGGAGATTCCCATCTACCTGGATGGTTTAAATAGATCAGTAGTTAGGACGGTAACTTCCACTAATTCTACAATAGTGCCCATACCGACAGTCAAGTATGAAGGAGTGTACATGGACAAGTTAGGTCACATCTACATGGTAACAGAACACCTAGATCGAATCAACGAGAGAGGAGGATTAGAAGGACAAGAAAATTCAGGAAGACCGGACCCTGAAGATTTGATAACTACACCCAGAGGCAAATCAGTAGTAACTCGAGTCTTGAGGGGATTTGATACCTCAATTTGATTACGTACTAGAGGTCTACTTGATCCATGGATCAGACTTACTGTTACAAACTCACTCACCTACACGCAGACAAGAGGAAAGTCCAATAACCTTCTATGAGCTAAAAGATCCTGAAGATGAGTCTAGAGTCACATACCTAGACAAGAACCAAAGAAGGTATTGGCTTGTTGATGCCATTGATAGGGCTCAATTGAAGTATATGGGGTCGCCTGTATTCCATCAATGAGAGCAAGCAACTACCTCTCAAAATCCCTTTGGGACACAACAAGAGTTGGAACATACAATGTCGGGACACACAAGCCATCAGAGTATTCCCAACCGCACTCATGTGCAATTCACCATGCCAGGACTACAATCACACAATCAAACACACCTAGGACTAAGCAATCAACACCGGCCATCAGTGAGGCCAAGACCAGCACTAGGAGTGCAGCCTGGAATGCTTCCAATTAGACCAGCAATTCCTATAATACCTAGACCACCTGAACCTATAAGAAGATTAAGATCGATTCAAGTGGCTAAGTGTATGAGAAATCATTATGACGTGATGGGAGAACCTTATGATCACATAGCTGAATTTAAACAAGTCCTAAGATTTGAACAAGTGGATTATTTCTTTGTGCAGTATGAGTCCTTTGGACCCACTCTCATAGGAACGGCTTTGACCTGGTTCCAGCCATTAGATCCCAACCAATTTGGAGATATTGAGCAATTCTTTCAAGAATTCGTAGGGGAATTCACTAAGAGAGGGATTAAACACAATTCTTCATCTTTAATCCATATCTTCAAACAAAACCCCAACGAACTATGAAAATAGTGGCCCAAAGATTCAATCAATATGTCGATAGATGCCCAGTAACAGAAAGACCTACACAGCAAAAAATGATATCATTATTCTTAGATGACGAACAGAACTTTGAGAACTTTAGTCTATGTGAAGAGGCTACAAAAATACACCAATCATACCACTGAGAATTTTCCATTCAACAGGCAGACACAAACTTTAAATCAACGTCAGTATAGACCATATGGATACCCACCTAGAGAGCCAGGAAGGGAGATTCCCAGATATAATCCCTATCCATGACCACTAGGAGCCCCTAGGCCATATGACAGGGGCAATATACACAACCTCAACTAGTGTTAGGATAGAAACCTCCACTTCCTCAACACGTAGTTCTAGTCAAATATGCTCTACCAGAGGAAAATTTGGAGAGAGCCATAGTGCCAACATCACCATTAGCCAGCATAGAATCAACAACCTCATGTTGTGAGCAACCCCAAGGAGACTACTACCCCTATGACTTCAGTATGATGGAGTACGACCGAGCTTATGACCCGCAATACTATGTGTATGAGGGATATGACAATGTCTATGGACCAGAGGTGGCAACACTAATGTACACTGCACCCAACGCACTAGTGCCCAGTAGACCACCCATCAGACCACCTATGCCAAAAGGCCCTTGTTATAGATGCGGAGGAGATCACTTTATCAGAGAATGTACTCGACCATACAACCCACCACCCCTTAGGACATGGGAAGGGTATTGCAATGATTGTGGAAAGGAACATCTCTTTCGCGATTGCCCAAAAAATCCCCAAAAAACTCATGAGATTGCACCTATTAATGTGATTGAAGTAATTGAATCGTCAGGAAGTGACAAGGAATACATAGTACCGTTGAAGGCCATCACACGAGCTCAAACAAAAGGACAAAAAAGAAAATGAGTGGACTCCGAGCAAGCAAAGAGTAAAACCCTCGAACCCACAAGACTATCAACGAATGCCAAACATGGAGGAAATATATGAAGAAGTTTCTAGGCTAGACCAGAATAGGAAAGAGGGACAAAGTATTTCCACCCTACCAAACTACATGGGAGAATACGAGAAGGAATGCATGATCTTTCGTGCTCCCACAGTACGAGGAAAAGAAAAAGAGCCTTCTGACAAGATCTCACACAATCTAACAGAACTCATAAAGACCAAAGTACAATGTCAGTTGACTGTGGAAGAATTATTTCATGTCAAACCACAATTAGTGGGACAATTGACGTTAGAGCAAGAGAAGAACAAAAAGGAAAGCAAAGAAACTGAAAACCCTTCGACCGTACAAATCCCTGTGGATAAGGTTGGGGAATTTAGCAAAGGAGATGAGGGCAACACATATTTACCCGTCAAGTACAATGGGTACATGACCAAGGCTATACTAGACACAGGAGCAAGAGTAGGTATTGCCACCAAAGAGATATGGGATAAGTGGGGAAAGCTAGCCCTACAACCAACAAGGATGAAGCTTCAATTAGCAGATGGCCATGTTGAGAAACCTTTGGGAATATTGGAAAAGATCAGATTAACCACCTGTGGGGTGGAGTTTGAGCATACATTAGCCATGTGTCAATTTGGAAAGGCAAATAATTATGAAATGATATTAGGACGACCCTTCATGAGACAACTTAGGGTAGTGCAAGATTGGGGACGAGACTCATTATACCTTCAACATCAAGGAATCACTACCAAGATAAACTTGCATACCTTTGCGTACAGAGATGTACCCCCACTACAATGGAATCCCATACACAAGGAAGAAGATGATTTGTCCATCCATAGTGCTGGATCAAGTGATCAATCATAGATGCATGAGGACGCCCAGTTATGGATGTGTAAGGATGCATGAGGACATCAAAATTATCGACCCGTAGAGGACCTGATGTACATGCCTCAAGTTTTTCTTGACGAAGCATTCGAACCGCACAATTCGATGGAAATCCTAGCGACCTTGGACGTATGTGTGAATGAGGAGGTATTGACCATGAATGAATGTGTGGACAAAGAAGGCTATGACGTAAACTTTTACATGGTAGTTCTTCAGGAGGTAGAAGCCGGAGAAGTATTAGGAAAAGAATGGAAGGAAGAATATGAGAGCATAGAGATGGTGGAACCAGAGTTCGATTCGGAGGAATGCTATCTAGAAGCCATTCGAGCCGAGGACGAGAGTGCAACACCAAAAGTGTTAGCAATCAAAGCAGCCCCTATAGTACCAAACCATGAGGAACTCATGAGAAGGACCAAACCAACCCCTGATCTTTTTGAGGTTCCTGAACACTTCAAAAGATATGAAGTAGAGGAAAGAAAAATAGCCATTCAGATGCCTAAGAGAGAGGCAAGCGAAGAAGTCTATGACAATAAGGAACAAACAAAGAAAATCATAGTGACCGTAGAAAATGGAGAAGAAAGATGCACATACATAGGAAATGATGTGTCACCGGAGGAGGAAGAAGAATTGATACGACTGATTCGAGAATATCGAGATGTATTTGCGTGGACCTACAAGGATATCAAGGGTGTGGAACCCTCAATCTGTTCTCATCGAATACCAATAACTGCTGATGCAAAACCATCAAAGCAACACCCTTACACTTATAATGATGTCTATGCAACAAAGATTAAAGAGGAAATAGACAAGTTACTAGCTGCTAGATTCATTTACGAGATAGAACATACCAAATGGGTGTCACCCTTAGTTGTCGTACTCAAAAAGAAGGGGAAGCTAAGAGTGTGCATCAATCTAAAAAAAGTCAATGCAATCACGATCCGTGATAGTTATCCATTACCTATCACTGATCATCTTTCGAAAAGAGTTGCAGGCAAAGAAGTCTATAGCTTCTTGGACGGATTCTCTAGATATAATCAAGTCACTATCGCCACTGAGGACCAACATAAGAACGCATTCGCTACTGAATGGGGGGTCTATGCTTTTAGAGTGATGCCTTTTGGACTCACTAATGCTCCTGCCACTTTCCAAAGGTTGATGTGTCACGTTTTCAAAGAATTTCTAAGGAAGAGTATGGAAGTATACGTAGATGACCTATGTACATATTCAAATCGGAGGCAAGAACACATTCCGGAATTGTGAAAAATATTCGATAAATGTCGACAATATAGAGTATGTCTAAATCCTGAGAAGTGCGTTTTTATGGTAAGACAAGGAAAAATCCTAGGACACATTGAATCTAGGAACAAAATATCTATTGATGAAGACAAGATCAAAGTAATTCTAGAACTTCCTAGACCAAAAAATGCAAAATAAGTGCAATCATTTATGGGCCATTGTGGATACTATCGCTGATTTATCCACATGTACGATATAATTGTCAATCCTTTGTATGGATTGTTGACTCAATTCACATGGATGGACGAATGTGAGAAGGCATTCAATGAGCTAAAAAAGCGACTTAGCACTGCTCCAATTCTAAAAACACCCAATTGGAACAAGCCTTTTCATATTCATGTGGACGCTTCCAATTATGCAATAGGATGCATCTTAGCTCAACCGACAGACGAAGGAAAATTGGACCATACAATTGCCTATGCAAGCAAACAACTGAATCAAGCGGAGAGAAACTATACAACTACGGAGCGAGAGGGATTAGGAATGGTGTACATGGTTAAGAAATTCAGACATTACCTCTTAGCCAACAAGTTCAAGTTCTTCATAGATCATCAAGCTTTATTGTACTTAGTCAATAAGCCTTGTAACATGGGAAGACTAGTGAGATGGTTTCTGTTGTTAATGGAGTTCGATTTTGAAGTAATTGTGAAAAAAGGAAACACCCATGTAAGAGCCGACCATCTCTCTAGATTAACCCACGGAGAACCACCAAACGGAGTACCTGACGATTTACCAGACACTTACTTGTTTAATTTGGAAGTATGTCCTAAGTGGGCAGAAAAGCTAATTCCAATACTCACTCATGGACCACAACACTCAATTAACAGGGAAAGTAAGAAGGAGATTCTACAATCTTGTAACTTACACATTGTTGCGGGAAGTGTGTATCATAAAGAATCCAACGGCGTATTGTCTAGATACGTAGAGGAAGACGAACAACAGAACTTGACTAAAAAAGCGCACATAAACAAATGGAGAATGCACAAAGGAACTCATGGAACTCTAAGAGAATTGAAACGATTAGGAGTATATTGGCCTGATATGCCTAAGGATGTCCATGAATATGTCAGTAGTTGTGCAGAATGTCAGGAAACCACTCCAGATGAACATACATCTTTAACTTTCTCCACAATAGTACCCAACTGGAGTAAGACGTTAGTGAAATTCCTAAAGACACGAGAACATGAGGAAGGAATCAGTTTAGTGAGGAAATGATCCCTGGAAGAAATGAGTAAGGACTACTATGTCATCATGGGAAGACAATTATTCAGAAGAGGGAAGGACAATCAACTACAACTATGTGTGAAACATATTAGAAATGGCACATGCAGGTGCCATAGGAGGACATTTCTCAGCTGAAAGAATCGTAAAAATGATCCTCTTTGCGGGCTTGTGGTGGCCAACTCTACATATGGATGCAAACACCTATGTATGAAGTTGCAAGACATGCCAACGAGACAAATACCCTATTCGATGAGATGACATGCCATTAAGAACCATGGTTTGCACGAGAGCATTTTCCAAATGAGGCATTGATTTCATAGGACCCATTAATCCACCAGCCAAAGGGTCACATGCAGAATACATAATAGTAGCAAGGGATTACCTGAATAAATGGGTAGAGGCAAAGGCTACTAGAAGAAATGATGCTCAGACCACCGCTAAATTTCTTTTTGAGCATATCTTCACTCGCTTTGGATTACCCATAGAAATAGTGAGTGATCAAGAAACACATTTCATTAATGAAGTAATCGAGTCCTTAATGAATGAGTTCTTAGTGATCCATAAAAGATCAGCCCCTTATCATCCTCAAGCCAATGGGCAAGCTGAAAGTTCCAATAAGGTGTTGTGCATAGTATTAACAAAGATAGTCAATAGTGGAAGGTCAGATTGGGACAAACAATTGCATCATGCAATTTGGGCCTTCCACGTGGCTTACAAGACAACCATTGGGACTACCCCATTTAACCTCGTATATGGACAAAATGCAATCTTGCCAATTGATTTTTAAGTACCGCCTTTGAGAGTAGCACAACAGTATGAGTGGACGAGGCATGAATTATCCAAGCAACTAGACCAAATTGAGAAGCTACACGAGACTAGGATACAAGCAGTTGCTGGAATTTATGCGGCAAAGAGAAGACAGAAAGCATATTATGATGCACACATCAAAGACAAAGGACTAAAAGAAGGAGATTTAGTCCTGGTATATACTTTGAAACAACATGCCAAAAAGCTACAAAAGCGCGGATATGGACCTCTAATAATCAATAGGATTTCCACAAGTGGAGCGGTTAATCTAGCTACTTTGGATGGAGATGTTCTTCCTAATTACATAAGTGGTTGTCGAGTGAGACACTACATGGAGCCATTGATGGACCAAATATTAGCACGACTTGTAGGTGCACAAAATAGAAAAAAAGAGGAAGAGAGGATTAGAGAGGAGGCAAGGCAAGAAGCCCTAGAGCATATCAAGAAATGGAAAGAATGGATAAGGCAAAGGGATAAACAGTATCTACAAGGAGAAGAGCCTATTCCCATGGCCAACTATCAAGTTCACAAGTCCAACACGAACAATGTCACCATATCCCAACCATACTTAAACCTAGGGATTGGAATGACAGAGTACAAGTTAATAGATGCCTTGATAGACTCGGGAGCAGCACTTAGTTGCATACGAAGGACAGTGATCACGCATCTTCTAACAACCATGACACCTACTAAGGCACACATGATAGGCGTTAGAGGTCAAGTCATAAAATGTATTGGAGAAGCCACGATATCCCTACACCTAGGAAATTCCAATATGGAGCCACGAGTTTTGGTGTGTAAAGATGAGGATTTGATAGAGAACCTGATCCTAGGGCAATATTGGATCATCAAAAATGAAGTGAGCATTCATCTATCTCAAGAGTACATTTCAACCAAAATAGGGCACAAAGAAATCTTTAGCCTATTAGAAGAAAGACCCTCTCATAGGCCGGACATCATCAAGCATGAGAAACAAGTCCTAGAAGAGGAAGTCGCAAACGACTCCATCAAAAGCCAACCAAAAGAATGTCCGAAGAAAGAAATGACTACCAACACCAATGCATTAGTCGTCTAGGTGAACTCATCCTACATGAACGGAGAATCCAAGAGGGACAGTGAAGACAACACTACCAGATTCACCTACAACAAGGAAAGATCATCCACGTGGAAGTCCACTTTTGTATTATCGCCATGAGGAAGTGCTAATCTACAATGGGCTCGCAAGGATCGAGTGAGGGAACCAGAGAAGTCAACACCAATATCGGTCATTCATCCTAGGGAGACAAGGGAGAACAAGGGATCCTCTTCATTACAATCTAAACCGAAGAGACTTCTGAGAGTATGGCTTCCAAAGTCATTAGTAGAAGCTCAAAGAACACGACAACCCATATGGATTCCGAAGAAGGCCAGACAGATGCAAAATCAAGAGATAGACAAGCAAGAAGAAAACATTATATCGACAAAACATGATCATAAAGCAAACAAAAGTAACCAAAGGTATCAGAAGAGAATGACATCGACTATTCAGATTACAAAAAAGAAAGAGGATAAACCGAGAGCACGATAAAACACAAAAAAGATGAAGCCTCACACTTCACATGCAAAATGGACATGCAAACCCAAGAAACAGCAGGGATTGGAACAACAGAACCAACAGGATTCCATTTGCACACATGAAGCTTCGAAGGCAACTAAAGTATGCATGATAGGGCCACATTATGAGGCCATGCATTTGGCACATGATGTGTGTAACAAAACTAGTGGTGCACAATTCCCACTTGGGAATAGATCATAGATTCTACTTCCAAAGGAATGGGCCTGCTATGTATATAAATGAATGCTTCAGCTACACTAATTCTTGTTTTCTTTTAGGAATAAAAATGAAAACTATGTGGTAAGAGATCTTACTTATGTAAGCAAGGGGAACCGGAGTGACACACTGAACGATATGTCACTACAACACTCATCACTAAAGACATGCTTTCTATAGGAAGCTAATGCTCTTCTCATTACGAGTGCAGATGGCTTCTGAGGACTCAGAAGCGACCATTCAAGAGGAAGAGATGGAATTTCATCTACAGAGCGTGACTAAGGCAAAAGATCACTGGTTTAGAGAGGATCAACCGGTAGGGGATTATTTGTTCCTAGTAACAATTAAAATCATGGACACTCACCATCAGTTCTCCATAATGTCCCAAGACTTCAAGGTAGTGCATGAACTTCCATCGATGGTGGACATTATGCAGAAAGCGGGTATTCACAAGTACTTTGAACTACCGATATACAAACCAGACTTCCAGCGTTGCACACAAGTCATAAACACCTTGCAACCAGCATTGCACGATCCATTGGTACCAAAAGCTAGAGTCCTGGATGCAGTAGGCCAGTGGGTTATTATCCAATTCACCCACAACCTAATTAAGAAGCTTTTGGATGGGAAAAGGACGGGAATACCATTTTGAAAGAGGAAAGTCGAGGAGCAAAGACTAGAACGTTCACCGACATTAATCGCATTGATATAGAAGAGGAAGTGAGACTCATTCATCAGCAGTTCTACTTTCCAAACATGCACAGATAACGGCTCCACAGAAAATTATAGTGCAAATGCTGTCTCATTCCATCAAACAAATCGGGAATCAAGTTAATAAGACTCCATACATTCAAGAATGGCTCTTCGAGGCTAAGAAACAGTGGTATCATAAGAAGTTCTTGAATGGAAGTATTGCATTAACCATATTGATATATCATGCTTTGGGCATTAGAGAACATCAGAAAGAGATGATGTCATCAGAAGCAATGGCCAAGTATGCAAAGATTGCTACTGTTTCCAGAAAGAAGAAAAGAGTCAAGATCGTAGAGGAAGCGGAAACAAGCTCCCAAACAAGAATGAGAGGTACCAAAAGGCTACGGTAAATGATGCAAGCAGACGCAGAGGTTCCAACTACAAAGAAAGCTCATGTACTCCCAAGGACTAGGTTGGAAGAAAATCGTCCTAGTACAGAGGAAGAATTGACAAAAGCTATGGAAGCTACTCACCAATATATGGAGGGACAAGTAAATCTATCAGTGCAAGGGCACCACTACCAACAAGCTCATCAAGACTCTGAACAAAGAAAAGGTTGACCAAGGTGCATAGATGCAGAGAATTGGGATTGATGAATTCTAGTTCATCATTAGACGCACAAGAAGAACATGACACCTCTATGTTGAATGTGGACATTAGAAGTGACTCAAGAGATTATGGTCAATGGGAAGAGTTAAATCAAGTAAACAATGACTTTAGCATGGAAGGCACAAAGATTGATCAGGTGCCTGATAACACAAACAAGGACACCACAAGGCAAGAGGCCTCTCAAGAAGGAGTCCATATTATCAAATTGAATGAAGCAACCAACATCCAGATCCAAGAGACCCTTCTACCAAGAGAAGCCCAAATAAAGAATCCCAAGCAAGAAAAGGTAGAAGACAAAGTCGAAGAATCTGAACCCTTCACACCAATAAGGGTTGTGGCAGAACCCTCTTCGATGGATGTCACATTTCAAGGGAGTGCCACCAAATCAATCAATAAGGGAGAAGAAAGAAGAGACCACAAAGTACAGCTCTAGATAAGGCAACCGCATAACGAGACCATACTTGTGGAGCAAGGAAAAGACATAAGAACCGGCGAAGCTCCAAGCATTCCAAAAACTTGGTTGAACGTGGATGTCGCTCAGCTCAAGCCAGTAGTAAAACAGATGATAAAAACTGCCATGGACACTCAACAGCTAATGCTTGAGGCTGATGCAGATTACGACAAAGCAACGAGGGAAAAAAATCAGTTCCAAGAAATAGGTGCCTCCCATTGCCCTCCTTTGCTTTTCCATGAAAAAAATTTCACTTTTGGGTTCTTCTCTAGTGTCTGTTCTCTATGTTTCTGTGAACTTGGTAACTGCTTGATTGTCCTTTTGAAGGTTGTGAAGCACAAGAATCATGGTGTCATATCTGCTCAGAGTTTTGGTTGTAGCTCTCCGAGATGGAGAGCACATTATGTGGTGGGCAATTGTTGAGCCCCTAAAAGTCATATTGCTCAAAGTCAATCATGGTCAAAGTCAACCATAGTCAAAGTCAAAAGGTCAAAGTCAAAGGAGTCAAAGTCAACAAGGTCAAGGTCAAACTCAACATGGGCAAAGTCAAAGTCTTCAAATTTCAGGTGTCAAGGTGCACAGGTAGTGCACAATTAATTGTCCACAAAGGGTAAAATTGCATAAAGTTGGTTGCAGGTTGCAGAGGTATTTCTGCAATTTCCCTGAGGTTCAAAAGTGTTATTAAAGTGTTTTGGAAGGTTCAAGTGAACCCTCTCTTAGGTGCACAAGTGAAGAATTAAAAAGGCAAAATGTGAAGGTATGTGAAGCGACAACATACGTAGAAGTGAAAGTATGGCCCCCCAATTAAATTTTTTGTTTTAGTCTAAAGTCACCTCAGGACAAAACAGGGATTCGTTGGCTGCCCACTTGTGAAGAAAATCTTGGGACATCAAAGTGAGCACCAAGATACTCTTGCAATTAGGAGCATACATGAACCGACACTCAAATCAAGGCAAGGACTATTCTTGAAGGACTAAGCAAGACTAAGCAAGGTGAGCATAGTCTAAGCTAGGCAAGAGAGAAAAGTGCAAGAGGCATAGTGTGCGATGCAAAGAAGTGAAGTGCAAGGTGTGCATGAAGAGTTACTAAGAAGTGTGCAGAGAAGTGTTAAGCTATTCACCCCAAGGATCCCAAGGTCTCATTGAAGTTGTGCACGTGCCGACAGAAGGTGTCCATCCCTCCCCCTTGTTGGAATCTTGGTGCAAGGTGTGCACAAGTGCAGGCTTGGAGAAGGTGGAGGTCTAGTGTAGAGAAGGCCGATAGCAACAAGACCCTTAGGTATTTGGAATTTTGTGATTGAGCACTCTGTGGGATTTCGCACAGAAGCATTGGATTGTATTGTGCATCACCATTGTATTTGTCTTCTTATAATCAATTGACAGAGGCTTCCAGTGTGTATCTTTCTTCTTGTCTTTCCCTTTTCTCCTACAAACACTCAAATCCCTTCTTTTCCAAGAATCCCCCAACATCTGCAAGAGCTCTGACCTAAATTTCACATCCATCTTTATTAAATAAAAAATATTGAACTCCTTTTTCATGGACTTGAGTAGTCTTGAAGCTTCTGATTCCTTAAGAGCATGAGCTCTATTTGTCTTATCAAAATCCTCATGAGCTCTACTAAATGCATGCGTGATGGCATCACTAGTACCTATGGGTTCTTCTTTTTGCATTGTATTTGCACATCTATTGGCTTTGTCTTTAGATGTCTCTTTGTCTTTGTTTAGCCCATTAATCCTTGACTCTTGACCTCTTTCTAATTGAGCCTTCTCCTTGCTTCTTGTCTGCATAGCAAAAGATTCACTTTCTTCTAACTACACCACTTTGGTAGATGGTGATGGCACATTGACTTGTTCTACAACTTCTTCTTTGCACACAGAAATCATTTGAATGTGTGGCCCAGGTGAAGATGCCTGGTTCTTTGGACAACAATTAGTATAATGGTTCCTGGCCTTTGGGCAATTCCTGCAAGGAGGGGCATTTTCTGGTAGAGTACACCTTCTTTAACCTTAAACTCACAAGTTGTAGCAGACATGAGAAGACCATGGCAGATCATATTTCTATTGACATATTGGACAGAGATAGTTATCCTGCTTGGATGATGAGAATGGAAGCCTTACTTTATAAGGATCTGATGATATATCTGATAGGTGAAGAAGAAAAGCCTACATTTGAAGATGATAGTCGACCAAAGAAAGACGAGCTACAATCTTTGAAGTTTTTGCAAATGAAAGATGCAAGTGCAAGAGCTTACATACACAATACCATCACAAATCATTTGCTACCTCACATCAGAGGTTTGGAAATAGGTGAAGATACATGGAATGCATTCGAGGATCACTTCCAAAACACTACTAAAGCTAGGAAGACTATCTTGTGGTCATATTTCACAACATTTAAGAAAAAGCAAAGCCAAAGCATCATTGATCATGTCACTAAGATGAAGGACTTGGCAGATAGTCTTTGTTTTATAGATGAAGACATTGAAGATCATAGGTTGATTGCACAATTACTTGCAAAATTGATAGGGGATGAAAGGTGGAAACCTTTTGTACCTTTCAACTAAACTTTCATTAAATCATTTTTTACCAAATCTAAATCAATTGCTTAGATTTATTCTCACATTTGAGCAAGACTTGAAGTCACATGGAGACAAAGGACATAGTTGTGCTATGTATGCAAAGAGTAAAAAGAAAGGAGACACAAGAAAAGCAAATGATGAAGAAGAATCGACTTCTCAGGCTAATTTTATAAAAGGAAGAGGTAATGTCAGAGGTATAGGTAGAGAAAATGGAAGAGGAAGAGGTAAACAGAGTAACAACAAGAAGACATGTTGGATTTGTGGCTTGATCAATCATTTGTCTTATGATTGTTCGCACAATCAACAAGGTTCAAATAAGAATCAAAGTAACAATGGACAAGGTAGAGGTGGAAGATATCAAAGTTAGTTTCAAAGAGGAAGACAAAGTCAAAGAGGTGGCTATGGTAGAGGTGAAGGAAGAAATTGCGGACAGAGTCAATCCTACAACACCAACTACTACAATTATGCAAGTGATACACAAAATGAGAACCATACAACATTGATCATGAATTCGATAAGTAATTAAGAGAAAGAAGATCTCGAGGTATTCTATATTGAATCTGGTTGCTCTAGTCATTTGTTAGGTAATATAGAATTAATGTGAGAATTAGAAGAAGGAATGTTTAGTCATACAATTCAGACAGATGATAATACAAGACACAGTGTGCATTCAATTGGAAAAGTGAAATGCAGAAGTGGAGCACATTTGTTAACCAATGTTTTATATGTTCTCACAATACTTAAGAATCTGATTAGTGTGGGAAAAATAGTGGAGAAAGTTTTTCAAGTCAGATTTACAAATGAAGGAGTATTTGTGGAAGATCCAGAGAATGGATATAATCAGATTGTCTATGGTATGAAGGAAGGTAGACTATTTGCTCTGAAAGTGCAAGGGAACATTGGTCAAGCCTTGCTCACACATGGAGATGAAGTGATTAAAAAATTAGACCTCTTGCATAAGAGGTTAGGACATTTTAATGAAAGAGGAATCAAAGCTATGGTGGCAAATGGGAAAAGTACATAGACTACCATTTCATAAGAAAGGATTCAAGCATGATGGATTACTAGAACTCATCCATACAGATGTATGGGGACCAATAAAAGAAGATTCAGTCAATGGCTTTAGGTATTATGTACTTTTTATTGATGATGCTACAAGATGGATAACTCTTTATGTATTGGAGGAAAGATCAAAAGTGTTTGGGGCCTTCAAACATTTTCATGCATATGCAGAAAAGGTTACAGGTCAAAAGCTCAAGAGGCTAAGGTTTGATGGAGGGGGAGAATACTTCTCTGAAGAATTCAATGACTATCTATGGAATGCAGGTATTAAAAGAGAAATAACTTGCTAGTACACACCTTAACAAAATGGGGTGGTAGAAAGGAGAAACGAAACTTTGGTTGAGTTTTCTAGGGCAATGCTAAAAGAAAAGAGTTGTCCAGATTATTTATGGATTGAGGCTGTGAATATAGTTACATATCTTATGAATAGATTACCATGTACAACCCTCAATGGAATGACTCCTTATGAGGCTTGGTGGGGTAAGAAACCAACACTAGATCATTGCAAGGTATTTGGATCAATTTCCTATGGTTATGTACCATCACAATTCAGACATAAGCTTGAACCAAAGACTGAAAAATATGTGTTCATTGGATATGATGAAAAGCAAATGGGTTATAGATTATGAAGTCCTCTAACCAAACAATTTATTGTTTCTAGAGATGTGACATTTGATGAACAGAAGAGCTGGTATGCAGAACAAGGTCACAACATTGAAGCATTTGAAGAAGAGGTAAGAAGAAGTGAGAGAGGTAAATCAAATATGTAGGTAAACGGAGATGAAGATCATATGCAAACAAGCACATCCTGAGTTGGATCAACAAAGAGAAATGAAGATGTACCTAGGTTTGATGAAGAATTGTATTCAGATACACATGAAGAATGTGAACCAAGAAGGTCAACCAGATTAAGGACATAACCAACAAGGTATTCTTATGATACTTCTTATATGACTCAAAAAAGCTATGCTTACATGGTTAAAGAAGATGAAGAACCTCAAAGCTATGATGAAGCAAAAGGAAGGAAATAATGGGAAGAAGCAATGAAGGAAGATTTCAATGGACTTGAGGAGAATAAGACTTGGGAACTTGTTCCAAAACCAAATGGTAAGAAAGTGATTGGAAATAAATGGGTTTATAAAGTGAAGAAGCTTGTAGATGGAAGAATAGCTAGATATAAAGCTAGATTGGTGGTAAACGGCTATGCCCAAAGTCATGGCATAGATTATGATGAGACATTTAGCCATGAGGCAAAGATGTCAACCATAAGGACAATCATTGCTATTGCAGCATCAAAAGGATGGACCTTGAGTCAATTGGATATAAAGAATGCATTTTGGAATGGATATATATCTCATGATGTGTACATGGAACAACCTCAAGGTTTTGCAAATTTCACGTACCCAAATTATGTTTCCACATTCAGAAGAGAACTCTATGGGTTAAGCCAAGCTCTAAGAGCTTGGAACTATAGACTTGTGAAGTATCTCAATGATCTTGGATATCAAAGTTCAAAGGCAGATGTAGGTCTACTTCTAAAAGGAACAGATGAAGGCATAATCTACATTTTTATTTATGTAAATGACATTATAATCACATGTACCTCAAACAAAGGAATCAAGGAAGTGAAGAGGTTACTTGAGAAGGAGTTCAAGATAAGTGATCTAGGAAAATTGTCATATTTTCTTGGACTTGAAATCACTTGTTCAGATCATGACATATATGTATCACAAGAAAGGTATCTCCTAAACCTATTGAAGAAGTTTAATATGGAGAATTGTAGAGAAGCTTCAACTCCACTTGAGGTCAATCATAAAATTAGAAAATATAATGGTGCAAATTTCAAAGACATGAGGAAGTATCAATCTTTATTGGGAAGTTTGATTTATGCTACACTAATAAGACCTGATCAGTGGAAGTCCTCTTAAAATCCATGTGTTGTCCAAAGGATCAACATTGGATTGCAAGTTAAAGAGTCCTCAAATATATCAAAGGGACTATAAAGAAAGAATTATATTATCCTTTTACCTCAGACATAAAATTGAGAGCATATAGTGACTCAGATTGTGTAGGAAGTCAAGATGATAGAAGACCACCACAATGATACTTGGTGTACATAGGTGATAAGCTTGTAAGTTGGTGTTCAAAGGAACAACATATAGTGGCATTATCATCAACTCAAGAAGAATACAAAGGGCTTGTGGAAGCAGCTAAAGAAGTAGTGTTAATGCAGACCTTGTTCAAAAGCTTGGGCATTGATCAAGGTATACCTGTAATACATGGAGACAATATGAGTTCATCATATCTTGCAGCAAATCCAGTATTTCATGCAAGAACAAAGCATATAGAGATTAAATTTCATTTCTTGAGAGGAAAGGTAATGGAGAAGGGACTTGAAGTGGTGTATAGTCCTACAAAACATCAGATAGCAGACATCATGACAAAAGGCTTGGATGGAGTTAAGACAAGCAGATCCAAAGGAATGGCAGGGATAAAAGAAAAGAAGATTGTATGAAGAAATTAGAAAATGATAATGAGTGGTTGTGGGGGAGAGGTTGGGGCGTCACTCACTAATTAGGCATAAAGACATGAAGAAATATGAGTCAAGAAGAAGGACAAAGAGCTACGGAAGTTAGATACTCAAAAAACCATGCCTATGTGAAGGGACAAATTCACATATGTGATATATTTCAAAATTAGAGATCAAATTTAGTCCAAAATCTCTAGAATTACATGTTTGAGTCTACAAGCATATAGAAAAAATGTATGTAAGTTAATTTGAGTGAAAGAAATGTAGGAGAACTTGATTTCGCAAGTCCTAAGTGAGTATAGAGTCGGGTATTTTCTGAGAGAGATGATGATGAGACAAGGTCACTCAGTGTAGGAGATATTTCTATGGCTATGAGTAGAATGCGGCCATGCCATTTCGTACACCTTCTCTAATAATAAACACATGTTTTTGTAGAAGTATTTGAGTCAATTCCTCTTGTGTGAAATCCAAGTAATTTCAGAAAAGTATGAATGTTAGCTAGAAGCTATGACTTTCCTAATGCACATTTTTTTAATCTTCTAAGAGTCAAATCTCACAGTGAAGTGTAAAGTTTTTAATGAATGATAGATCATTTTTAATCTATCAACTGCAATCAAAATTGACCATACAAAATGAGATTTGTACTCGGAGAGATGAGCCTAACAGTGAAGGCATGTCAAATTGATGAAGGTAATTCTCAGTTTTCAGACATAGTGTAACTTCTAAAGACAGTTCAAAGTATTTACAAGTTATTACTTGAATTTTTTTCTAGTAATGTGTTTCTTACTATATTTAAGGAATTCTATTAATCTTTGACCACAAGAATCTTTAAGATTCAACTCAAATCAAAGAAGATTTGAAGCTAGAAAGGAAGGTGCAGTTTTCAGGAAAGTGAATGTGCACATTTATTAAGGAATATGTTAAACATTTTGAAGATTGACGTCTTGGTGAGTTAATGGTGGTTATAGAGGTCTTCTAATATCACATTAGCTTGGTTCTTATGGTGTTTCGTACACCAACACTCCCCAATAAAATAAACCCACCTCTTTCTACTATAGTCATCGAAAGCAAAAAGTAGAGAGATCTTCCTAAAGTAGAAGTAGACATTTTACCATAGATATCAGCATGTACCAACTCTAGAGGAGCTTGAGCTTGATTGCTACTCTCTTTCTTGCCCATAATGGAAGCTTCAAATGGTTCTTGAAAATGTAGAAATGCAAGTAAATTTGCTTTTATCCCTTTTCTATGCATCTCTTTGAGAATGGCAAATCCAAGATGGCCAAAACGTTGATGGAAAAGTCTACTCGAGTCTTTTTCCTTTATAGTGGCGAGGGCAATCAACTTGTACATGTTATGTTTTCACACTCCTTTTCCTATAGTATTACTTGCTTCATCCAAAATTTCTACACCATCCTTTTTGAAATGTAGTTCAAGACCACGATCTCTTATGGTAGAAACTCATAATAGGTTTCTTTTTATTCAAAGAACATACAAAACATCATAGATTTTTCTCCCAACACTAGTGGCAACAAAAGATGGTTCCTTCACTTGGTTATTTGGAGTCGGTTCCAACCACAACATTGATGGGCTCCTATAGAGGCATTAAGCTGGAACTATACCACTCCTTCTTGTTGGTCATGTGGAAAGATGCTCCGTTATCTAATATCCAATGTTCATCCATACAAGTTTGGGCAGGTGTACATACCTCCTCTATGGCAAGCCATAGTTCACATTTTGTCTTATTTGCCAATTCTCTATTCTTGCATGTGGATTTGAGAGTATTGTTTCTCTCGTCAACTTGCTTGTTCTTGCAAGCCTTAATGGGATGAACCTTCTTTTAGCAATAGAAATAGCTTCCAATGAAATTTCTCCTCTTTAGCTTCTTCTTTGAACTATTAGAAGAGCCTCTATCCTTTGCATTTTTTTGAAAATGATGCATCGTTTGAACCTTGCCTATTCTTCAAATCCCTTCTTCTTTTATAAGCATTGTAGAAAACTCTTCAAAGTTAAGAAGTGAAGGTATAACCTAAGTGTTAAAGGCAATTAAGAGCCCATCACATTTTCAACAAGAATTCAAACACACATACATGCCAGTTCTTTAGGTGTTATCAAAACACCAATAGTAGCCTAATGATCTTGTAATTTTTTTATTCTCTTGATGAAGTATTTAGCCTTTTTTGAATCAAAATAATTCTCATTCGTGAATTGATTGAATGTCATTGTGATTCTTGGTCTCATATTGGCGAGCCAATATGTCCCAAACTTCATATGCTTTAGTTGTTTGTTGAACTAGAGTAAGCACAGAATCACTAAAAGTTGTAACAATGACACATAACGCATGTGCATTCCTCCTCTTCGAAGCTTGAAGATGATGTGGATCAAGTTGGATTTTCACTCGAGGATTCGATGAATCTTCCATCAGAATTGGCTTTGGGTCAAGACCTAATGGCCCCATGAAATTATTCAACAACTCATAGGAGTCCAATATTGTAGAAAGTTTGAACTTTGTGTAATTTGTTCCATCAAGATTCCCTTTAGTGAATGCAGGTGGATGAATGTGAATTGGTGCAATAATAATATTAGCAGATGCACCAACACTAGAACATGAAGCCATCACTCACACACTATGGTGATAACAAGATATACTTGCAAGTTCAAAAAGTAATCCTCTCTACTAATAGATACCTAATAACTCTGATACCATGTAAGAAAGTTATTACACAAGAGAACATAGGAGCAGTAGAAGTAACAAATATAGTAGAATTTAAAAAAATTCTTACTAAGAGCACGTACAAATATCATGCCAATGTCCCCCCATGTGCTCTCAAGGTAGAGTTTAAATGGTGATCTAGAAACTCTAGATAGAGAGTTACAAAGTAGAGAAATGCTTACTCAATTCGATATCTAGGGAGTGGAGAATTCATGTATATACAGGCTAATGGAAAGATGTGGCCTTCTATGGGCATTTATACATTGGTGGTACATGGGTGGTCATCACCCACATAATCCCCATATGTGGCTTAGGCCGCTCAACCGACCTAACAAATATGAATGATTTATGAATTTGATAAGGAATCTTCCATGTAATATTCCCTTTATCATCGTGTCAGGGATGTTGCCCCTAGAACCCCACCAAAGGGACTACTAGCCCCCTTAGACCCTCGAGTCAAGGCTGCTTCTTGCTGCCTTGGACCCCACAACTGGAGACACTAGTAACTCCCTTTCCTTATAATACCTTAGATGGTCTGATTTGACCTTCATCTACCATGCAAGTGGAGATTCCCATCAATTGAGTAATGCATGCTTGGATTCTCCTCATAATGGGTTTCTTACAAAATGTACATGAAAACATACAATCATGAGGGTTCGACATTGATCATATAGTATATACTAACAACGTAAGCAATGTCATAGTCTATGTGTAGAGTCAAACGCTATTTCCACAAAAAAATTCAGCCATAGCTAAAAATTCTTTAAAGCAAGAAAATACCTCATTCTTTGCTTTCATAGGATACACCCATGTATGAAGTGTAGCATAATCAATGAAGTTAGCAAAATATACATGTTTTCCAAAAGATGGAGTCTTGACAAGACCACATCCATCATTATGAACAAGCTACACTTTTCTTTTAATGTGTGTATGACTATCTTTTGGAAAAGAAGCATGATGCATTTTTTTGAGAATGCAACCTTCACATGCATGGTTTTCAATGGATTCAAGTGTTAGAAAATAGATGAGCATGTCATCCTTTTGCAAGTAAAGCAAACTATTAAATTCAAGTGACCAAAATGAGCATGCCAAATGTATCCAAGCAATACAAACCATTGCATAATGTAACAAAAATCATGATAATATCAACCTTGTTAAAATCATGAACCATATGCTTATCATCAACAAAGTATACATGAAATCTAGCTTTAGCAATCAAAGGAACTGAAATTAAGTTCTTCTTGATACCAGGTACATAAATGAATTTTTTCAAGAGAACCACACCTCCATTTTCACCCTTAATCCCAATTTCTCCTACTCCTATGATAGTATAAGAGCCATTGTTTGCATCTACCACATGTCCTCCTTTGGGTGCATCTTTCAAAGATATAAAAAACCTTTTGCATGGAGTTATGTGCTTTGAAGCACATTTATTAAAGAACCAATCTGAATCAGCCTCACTCACAACCATACATTTAGAATGCAATGATGCATCATATTGACATGTAACAAAACATGCCCAAAAATCTTGAGCCTTGTTGCCTTCATCATTCTTTGCATTTGAAGAATTTTCAGCAATAGACCTGCAGCCAAAGATGGATTCCTATAGTATGACCAGGACAAGGACTACTATGACTTGGTGTGAATGCTAGACAGGAATGATAGATACTAGTGAATCCACTCTTTTCTAGAGCACCTTGTATTCCAAACCCAATACACTCTTTGCACATGGAGTCAAATGTTTCGATCCAAAAGTTTTTGAATACTCCTATATCATTGGAAACAATGATCTTTAGAAGAGGGAGAGAGTGTTATATACCATTTATGCCTAATGGCATACCATTGGCCTATCTACATTGGTCATGGATCCTCTTCGGTCAAGGAGAAGAGCTCACCAAAGCTAAGGACCTAGCATAGAGCCATGCATTTATTGCATCCACTCAGAGTGGCCTTATGAGGGGTGTATGGAACTTAGAGATGATTATATAGTTGCATGCGGACAAGAGCTACATAGGTATGGATGGAGAGTGGTAGACACTAATTATGATCCCATCACACATGCAGAGATATACACACTTCATCGTTCATCTCTCTCTCTCTCATACATACATACATACATACACACACAAACACACACACACACACACACACACACACACACACACACATATATATATATATATATATATATATATATATATATATATATATATATATATATATATATATATATATATATATATATATATATATATATATATATATATATATATATATGTGTGTGTGTGTATGTGTGTGTGTATATATATATATATATATATATATATATATATATATATATATGCATGCATGCATGCATGCATGCATACATACATACATACATACACAAATACATACATACACACATACATGCATGCATACATACATACATACATACATACATAAATACATAAATACATACATACATACATACATACATATAGACATACAATATATACATACATGTACATATAGTACATGTATGTACATATATATATATATATATATATATATATATATATATATATATATATATATATATATATATATATAGAGAGAGAGAGAGAGAGAGAGAGAGAGAGAGAGAGATATATATGAAAGCCTCATAGGTATACTCTACTTGACCTCTGCATCGTGACACTTCAAATCCTTGGCATTACTAAGGAATGAACCAAAAGAGATTTTACACAATCAACCATAAGTTAAAGGCCTTATTAATGAAATTTTTCCCACTCAAAGTACTTGCACATACTCAAACAATGGATGCAACCAAGAGACACTATTGATTGCTTACACTAAGTGACTACTAATCACTTAGTAGTCAAAATCGCATGCCAAAAGTGATATTACACAAATGGACTTTAAAGGAGTGCATAATTTTAATAGGACAAATACTTGAACTTGGAGCGACCTATAAAGTGCATATATGCAAGGTCTTTGATTTCATATATGTGACCTTTAAATCTCACAAATATTCTATTTATACTTTTTTTTAATAAAAGGAAGTTCAACTGTAGCCTACTCTCTCATGCTTGAATTAATAAAAGAACAATTGTATAATGAGTGGGCTTCGTACCCTTGGGATCCTTTGTATTCCACAAAGCAGGGGTATAATGGCCCAAATGCTATGAAAGGCCAAAACCGGTAGGATATCTAGGATTTGATGGGAGACAAAGGTTTTTCGGAGAGTTGCTGAGAAGTATACTGATTTTTTCGTCACCTTTGTGAGCGACCCACTTATTTCTATGGATAAACTCTCAAGTTCCAATGGAGGTCTTAGCATCATTGAAAGGTTTTCCTCACAAGAATCTTTTCCACGAGCAAAAGAGGTGTACACTAGGTTGAGTTGCGCTCAACAATCTCAACGTCAACATATCTTACACGAGAATCCCATTCTACTTGAATTATGATATTAAATTATGATCTTAAATGAAGAGAGGGTTGGTGTATCCCATTCTACTTGGCAATGTTATAAAATTAAATCTTCGAGCTTGGATTTTGATGAGCTATCGAAAGTGGCTTTTTAATCTGGCTTAAGTGTCTATAAAGAGAAAATAAAAAAGAAGAAAAGAAAAAAAAAATAAAAAAAGAAGAAAAAGAAAAGAGAAAAAGAAAAGAAAAAGAAAGAGAAGAAGAGAAAAATCAAAAAGAGAAAAAAGAAAGGGAACATGGAAAGAGTAAAATAAAAGACTTGAAGGGTTAAAGAGGTTGTTGATAGTCAAGGTCACACACAAGCAGTGAAGCGCATCAATGAAGTGGACACACAAGAAGAAGGAGCATGCAGGGAGCTCCAAGAAGCACATGTCAAATTTTCAGAACAAATCCCTATAAATATAGTGACTTTTGTCACTAAAAACCATTGTAAATACCATTTTCCATTTTTACAACTCCATTTTGTTCAAGCCGAGGAGTCCTCAAGCTTGAGGAGTATTAGAAGTATCATCCTACCAATTTTCATAATTTTTAGATTCCGTTTGAGTCCCCAAATAAGCCTTGGAACCTAATTTTTAACTAGGCGAGACACTAGGTCTGGACAGGGCCAAAACCACTCAAAAAACTATAAAAAGGGCTGGAGAGCACATTTGAGGGGTTAGCTTGTTGTAGATTTCAGCTTTGTAAGAGAGTTCATTTGTAATTGAAGTGCTTCCATTGTTCCACTCTTTGCTCTTACCTTGTGCGCGTGTGTGTATGTGTGTGCATGATTGTATGCTTTCTCTCATGCACTTGTGCACTTCACTTGCTCTTGGTCTTCATACCGGTCCTCACGTCTCCGCGGATTGACATTTATGAGGTGAAGCTCCTCACGTTGGTACTCACCATTGTGCTAGAGTGACACCAAATTTGGCGTCGTTGCCGGTGAGAGAGCTTGGAGGACGAGCGTGTGACGGTAAGACGTAGAGTAGTGACGTTGGAAGGTAAAAAAATCACCATTTTCAGTTCAGTTTCTGAGTTTTTCTTCTTCATCATCTTCATCATTATCACCATCTTCTCCCACCTTCATCTTCTCTGATTTTTTCTCATTTTCGATTGTACATTCACCTCGTTTTTCACTTGCGACTGTGAGGAACAAGCGCAGAGGTGTTTAGAGCTAAAACGCTGAAGAAATCGCCGTGAAATCCACCTCAAAATGTGAAAAATCTGAGCCTCAGTATCGCGGAGTGACGAGGATTGTGTGTGGTATCGCGCAGGTGGTATCGCCAGTTTTGGAGATAGATTTTGCATCTACAGGCTGATAGGAGTGACAAGGAGAACATAAGGTGCAAATATTTGCAAAAATTTTTGAATTTGGGCTTAAAAATCTCCAAGTATCGTGTCTGGTTGAGTTTTGGTATCGCGATACCAGAATTCCCGAGTATCACGATACTTGTCGAGGTATCGTATCATGCATGCCCACTTGAGGTATCGCGATACCATTCTGGTATCGTATGGTCAAGTGCTGGTATCGCGATCGCGGTTGCCCTAGCGGTATCATATCTTGGTCCACATGGTATCGTATCGTCTCGATCTTGGTATCGTATCGTTGACCGTCCAGTATCGTATCATGTGCTAGTTTAGTATCATATCGTCGACTTAGTATGGTATCGTGCCCAATCTAGTATCGTACCGTGCAAAAAAGTGGTATCGTATCGTCCAAAGAACTAGTATCGTATCGTGAGAGTTCGAGTATCGTATCGTGTAAGTTTTTGGTATCGTATCATCGAGTGCAGAGGTATCGTATCGTGTGATTTTTGGTATCATATCGTCAGTAGACCCGGTATCGTATCGTCGATTGTTTTGATATCGTATCATGGGCTTGGTGGTATCGTCTAGCAAGTGGTATCATATCGTGGAATTTGGTATCGCCTTGGTGGTATCGTATCGCCGAATGTGGTATTGTCCATAGTGGTATCGCGTGGAAAATATGGTATCGTATCGCCTGTCTTGAGGTACTCCTAGAGAGGTCCTGTTTCCCTGTTTTAACCCCCAGAACCCTGAACTGGCATAACTTTCTCATACGAAATCCGTTCGGAGTGATCTTTGGTTTGTTGGAAAGCTCGTGGGAAGTACTACAAAAACTTATACTGGTTACCGTAAAATTCATAGGAGGATTATTAGATAGGGTATTTTGAAGTTGACCCTTAGGTAGGACTAGGAAGCAAGGGGTTCCACACGATTTTGAGCAATTCAAAGGACAATTTTGGACTTGTAGACAAGGCTTATGAACCTAAGCTCAAGTTGATACTTAGCGAGAGATAGATAAAGTAACAAATCACTAGAAACTAAGGTCAACCACACAACCAAGCGAGGGACTCACAACTCAGTGGTTAACACTACGTGCTGAGTTCATAGACAAGTGAGTCAAAAATGTCATTTAAGTGGAAGAGACTCTTGGCTTCTGAAGACATGCATAGATCCATACCTAGGGAAGGTCTTACGTCTACAGTGGAAGGGGAATATAGGATGTCTCTTCAATACGTATCCACTAACCTACAAGGAATACCCATCTACCTCGACAGTCTATACAGGTCAGTAGCAAGAATGAGAAACACTACTGAATTAGAAATAGTTCCAAGACCAACTATCAAGTACAAAGATGGAGTCTACATGGACAAGATGGGCCAGATCTATGTAATAACTGAAAACCCTGATCACATTAATGAAAGAGGAGAGGTAGCTCGAGATCATGCAACTACCTCACAAAACCCATTCGAGACCCAGCAAAGAACAGAAAATGTGATGTTAGGACAATTGAGCCAAGGTACTAGACCCGATAGACCACATGAATAATTCACCATGCCAGGAATCAACCCCTATGACCACACTAGTCAAGGAATGGGAAATATGAATAGACCTACCTTTAGGACAGAACCACCCCAAGGTGTTCCCATCATAATTCGATCCCCAGAGCCAAGTAAAAGAGTGAGACCAATCCAATTGGCCAAATGTATGCGAAATCATTATGATGGCACAGGAGAACCGTATACCACATTGCAGAATTCAAGCAGGTATTGCGAGCAGAGCAAGTGGATGACTTTTTCATGCAATATGAATCTTTTGGGCTAACCCTCACGGGAATAGCCTTAGCTTGGTTTCAATCCTTGGATCCAAATTCCTTTGGCAATAGCAAACAATTCTTCCAAGAATTTATTTGGGAATTCACTAAGTGAGGGATCAAGCACAATTCTTCATCCTTACTACATAGTTTCAAACAAGCTCCTAATGAGACAGTAAAAAATGCAGCACGTAGATTTAGTCAATATGTAGACAGATGCCCTGTGATAGAGAGACCTTCTCAACAGAAAATGATATCCTTATTTTTATAAGGCTTAACCAACAGAACATTGAGAATCTTGGTATATGTAAAACGGTTGCAAACTCTGAGTGAGTGTCTTCAAGAGTGCATAGATTTGGAAGACAACTTAGCTGAGGATCTCAAAATCACACAAGAACCTACCAAATCAGAGGATACAAGGAGCAATGAAACTTCTAGTCTGAGTTATGTGGAGGAAGTGGCAGCGTTAGTGGCCAAGGAATTGGGAATACAAGGACAAAGGAACTACCAGAACTCCTCATTGAGAGTGCCAATTTTAGAAAGATGCACACTTTGCGGTGGAGATCATCCATCTCATGTCTCCATCAGAGAAGGATTAGGGTTATCACAACCTTACCCTTACAATAGACAACCAACTCAAGAGCCTAACATGTACTCTTATATTGAGCAAAAGTATACCAACCACAACATCGAATACTATCCAGTGTATAGACAATCACGACCATTAGTATCACCCCAATATAGACCATACGGGTACCCTCCTAGAGAACAAGGCAGAGAAGTTCCTAGGTATAACCCTTGTCCAGGACCACAAGGAGCAACTAGAACATATGAACATGGAGGATATAGCCAACCTCAACCTATACTAGAACAACGACCATCCCACCCACCAACTCCGACACAAGGGCAAAATATCACAATACAAGTTGTTTGTCTTGAGTGTGGCAAAGAACAACTCCTGAGAGATTGTCCCGGACATCCCTTAAGTGCACCAAAGGTTACACCAGTTAATGTAGTAGGCCTAGTAGGGGATTCAAGTTCCGATAGTGATAAAGTGGCTCCTATACATGCAGTTACTAGGGCACAAGCCTTACAACAACCTAAACCAGTTGAGCAATCAGAGCCAAGTGAATCAGGAGAACCTAGTATTTTCCTGATTAAGAAATTCATGAGTGGATTAAGAATTTTCCAGTGTGCCAAAAGAGACCCCCGATGGAGCATGCGACTCTTTATCACATATCATTAATTCCAGATTGGAGTGCTCCATTGGTAGAATTTATGAGATCAGGAACATTACCTAGCGAAGCTAGTCTAGCAAGAAGACGAAGCATGGAGTAAGAGGCTAAAGACTATGCCTTAGTAGGCGAAAACCTATATCGGAGAGGCAAAGATGGTTACCTAAGACTATGTGTTCATGAATCAGACTGCTTGAAAGTCTTGGAAATTGCACACAGTAGTGTTGCACGTGGACACTTTGGGCCTGACAGAGTAATCAAGACCATTCTATTCTCAGGACTTTGGTGGCCCACTCTTCATATGGATGCACATACCTATGTGAAGAAATGTGACACATGTCAACGTGCACAATATCCGATTAGAAAGGATGAGATGCCTTTGAGGCCAATGATGGGAGGCCGTACATTCTCAAAGTGGGGATCGACTTTGTAGGACCTATTAACCTCCCAGCTAGAAACTCCCATGCCGAATACATTATTGTAGCCACAGATTACCTTACAAAGTGGGTAGAAGTCAAAGCCACAACAAAGAATGATGCTCAAACACGGCTAAGTTCTTATTTGAAAACGTGAACACCAGATATGGGTTACCAATAGAGTTAGTAAGTGATAGAGGCACAGACTTCTTGAATGAAGTCATTGAAAATCTCCTCCAAGAGTTCTTGGTGATACATAAGAAGTCTGCCCCCTATCATCCACATGCTAATGGACAAGCTGAGAGCACGAACAAGATCCTATGTAATGTATTGACAAAATTGGTAAATAATAAGCGCTCTGATTGGGATAAATAGCTTCATCACGCTGTTTGGGCTTATCGAGTTGCCTATAGGTGAGACAAGGCTACGAGCGGCTGCAGGCATCTATGCTGCAAAGAAAAGGCAAAAGACATACTTCGATGCACATATCAAAGATAAAGGCTTGAAAGAGGGAGACCTAGTGTTGGTTTATACACTAAAGCAACATGCCCGTAAATTGGAAAAAAGAGGATACGGACCCATGATCATCAATATAATTTCCATTAGCAGTGTTGTTCAATTGGCCACACTAGAAGGCGATGTCTTGCCAAGCTATATTAGTGGTTGTCGATTCAAGCTATATCAAGAACCTCTTACAAAGAATATGCTAAAGCGACTCAACACTGCTAAGAAGCGAAAAGAAGAAGAGTTAAGGGTTAGAGAAGAAGCACAGGCCGAGGCTAGAGAACGCATTAGGAGAAAGAAGTTAAGACGCCTAGGCCTAGATGTCAATCTTGAGGCCCCAAGATACCACATGGCCATGTGTCAAACATCAAGTGCAATTGCTTCTCAAATAATTGATCGATGTCCATTTGTGAACATCGCGATAGGATAAGGGAAGAATGTAAGGACAGTGAGAGCATTAATTGACTCAGGTGCAGCAACTAGTGCAGTTAGACTTTCATACTGCCAAGACCTTCAATCGAGCATCAAGTTCATAGAGGCCTATCTCATAGGTTTGGGAGGTGTGGAGACCCCTTGTTTGGGTGAGGTCAAATTTCCCATCTACCTTCAAGATGTTCCAATGAAAGTCAAAATGCTAGTGTGTCACGATGAGGACCTTACCGAGTCACTTGTCTTGGGTCAAGATTGGATTTTTTACCATGCATTCAACTTAAATCTCAGAAGCCGAATTCTTCAAGTTTGGGTGCATGAACAATGTATTACATTAGAATTAGTCGATTGCATGCTCACAAATCTAGAGGTCACTCATTCTCTTAGTTCTTCTTCTAGGACTAGTCTTAGCAAAAAAGATGGTGTATGTGTCAAAGGCTCTATGTTCCCGAAGCACTCAATCACAGAGGAACAGACTCCAAGGCAAGCTGACTCCTCTTGTATAAATACTAATGCCATCACATCCACTCAACCAACACGACAAGTGAAACCGTACATGACAACCGCTCTATCAAATAGACAACGAGAATTCAAAAAGAAAGTAGCTTAGGGCAGGAAACAGATTTGGGTACGAAAAGGAGAGCAACCAATAGCTTTGCCACAACCATTCCCATCAAAGCAAGTGAATCATGATAAAAGAAGCACCAAGAAACGAGGACAAGCTCAATCCCAAGGTCTTCAACAAATTTGGGTACCAAAGCAATCGATGAAGGCTGACAATACTAACGTACAAATTTGGGTGCCAAAGAAATTAGCTGCAGCTCAACAAGGACAATTACAAATGTGGGTACCCAAGGCACTCTTACATGCACAAAGTCATATGATCTCACTCACGAGAAAAGTCTCAACAAAAACACCACGAGAAGCAAGAGTCAAAACCTAGGGCAGAGACCAAAAGAATATGAATTCATCTCCTCGCCGATAATAAAAAGACAATCACAAAGGATATGGGTTTGGAAGCCAAAAGTACCAGCATCTTCCACAACACCAACGAGCCGACCACAGTGGATATCAAATTTTAGAAACCATCCACAGATGAAAGGGCCAGAAGTGATCTCCACAGGGCCACATACCCTTCTCAAATGGATCCCTATAAGGAGGATTACATCATTGCAAGATTCAATCGACACCTCCAAACAAAGATTGCATCAAGTCTCCAAGTAACATCAAAAGCCTCGACCAACAACAAACATGTGCCTTTGGCATAACCTTGTCTTTTGCACTATTCACGTCATGCATTCCCAAAGTATGCATCACTATAGGGCCACATTACACGGCCGTGCATAGACACAATTGAGCATCTCAGGCACATGCGACACATTCGACACATGTAAAATATTTTTGATGCTAACAACTTTCTTCTTGTTATGTAACCGTGTTCAACAACAAAAAAAAAAGTAAAAAAGGGGGAAAGCGAAGTGGAAGACAACGAACGAAAGAACGGGATTGTGCATATGAAGAATCCCCAATGTGAACCATCTACAAGGACATCCATCAACAACGGAAGACAAGCTGATGGTCAATCACCCTGATGGAAGTACAACACGACGAGTTGACGATCGACAAACTTTCACCATGGTAAGAATTGTATGCTTCAACAATAACATAACCATGGTCGATTAGGACACCTCTTCGTCGGCACCCCTTGAGCACCTAGCTCAAGACCCAACTTCTTGCACCATACCTTTTCCAATGCATTTCCCAAGTATGCATGCAGAGGGCTACATTACAAGGCCGTGCACAAGGCACATTCTTCTTCCAACCCATGCACTAATGCACTTACCCATCAGCCATTATGGGTCACGAGTACTTGGTATGGAAACTAGGGAATCCATCTTTGGAAGAATCAGAGGACATCATGGTGACAACAACAAGCACAAGGAAGCAATCCACCATGGGAGTTACTCATAACCAACATTGACAACCTCTTTTGAGTAGCTCACAATTTTTGAAAGCTCACAAAGGCACCACCAAGTTGGAATACAAGGAAGAATTCCATACAAAGGTAGCAATGACAAGAGGATGAACCAGACAACTTCCCATGCTACAATTAGAAGATGGACCACTTTGGTGGATATATGATGGACACTATCTCTCCACACACTACATGAAACAACCACTACAACAAGGGTCTATCTGGGACGACAGACTCTAGAGGGGGGGGAGTGTTGACAGTCAAGGTCACACACAAGCAGTGAAGCACATCAATGAAGTGGAGACACAAGAAGACGAAGCATGCAGGGAGCTCCAAGAAGCACATGTCAAATTTTCAGAACAAATCCCTATAAATATAGTGACTTTTGTCACTAAAAACCATCGTAAATTAGAACTCCATTTTTACAACTCCATTTTGTTAAAGCCGAGGAGTCCTCGAGCTTGAGGAGTATTAGAAGTATCATCCTACCAATTTTCATAATTTTTAGATTTCGTTTGAGTCCCCAAATAAGCCTTGGAACCTAATCTTTAACTAGGCCGGACACTAGGTCTAGACAGGGCCAAAACCACTCAAAAAACTATAAAAAGGGCTGGAGAGCTCATTTGAAGGGTTAGCTTGTTGTAGATTTCAGCTTTGTAAGAGATTTCATTTGTAATTGAAGTGCTTCCATTGTTCCACTCTTTGCTCTTACCTTGTGCGCGTGTGTGTGTATGTGTGTGCATGATTGTATGCTTTCTCTCACGCACTTGTGCACTTCACTTGCTCTTGGTCTTCATACTGGTCCTCACGTCTCCGTGGATTGACATTTATGAGGTGAAGCTCCTCACGTTGGTACTCACCATTGTGCTAGAGTGATAGAGGTTAAAGAGGGGTTAAAGAGGAAAGAAGAGGTTAAAGAGTGGTTCAAGAATTCTTTGTTTTGATAAATTTGGGGTGAGGGATAAGTGGAGAGCAGAGGGTAGAAAGGAAAGTAATCCAAAAGTGCTCGCTCCGTGGACATATAGATTTTTTGGTCTCCATCTTTGTGGTTTATGGCGGAGCCCGTTCCCTCATTGGTGGTCAGCAATTTGGGCCCAATTTCATTGGATAAGGCCAATGGTGCCTCTCTTGATCTTTTTGGGTTTAGATCACCGATCATCTCCATGTGTCAAGAGAGCATTCTTGCCAAACAAGAGGAGTTGAGAAAAGTTTGCCTCATAGGGCAACTATTTGGCCCAAAACCACCTTTGGACTTCCTTAGACCATGGTTTCAGAAAGAGTGGTTCCCCTATGGTTTGGTTGTTCATAAGTGTCAATTCATGTTGGCCAGACACATGATTTTCGTTTCTGAGAACAAGGATATTGCCTTCCAAGCCCTACAAGTTGATTCTTGTCAAGTTTGGCACTCAATGTTATGTGTTTTCAAGTGGTTCCTCAACTTTGTCCCAAATAATTTCAAACCACCTCGTTTTCCACTGTGAGTGGAACTCCCCAACCTTCCCTACTTCCTTTATGGATTTATTAGGAAAATTGTTGCTCCGATTGATCGTCCATTGGCAACCAAAGATGATGTCACAGGTTTCATCTATGAAGGCACAACACACTCATTAAATGCTAGATGGCACCCCTAAATTCGTGTTGAAATGGACCGTAACCAAGTTCTCCCCACAAAGATCAACATTGACATTGGTGAAGGAGTCCCTCTCGAAAAACAGGTAGCTTTCAAAAATTTACCCAATGCATTCTTTCACTACAGGGCGCAAGGCCACATGATTAAAGAATGCCCTCTCAAGCAAATGTTCCATTTCCATCACACTTCGGATCTTTCTCTTAGCTACTCCATTTTGGGATGGAGTGTGTGGTTGAGTAACTTGTCGTTTGATCCCCTTCTTTTTAAGAAGTTGTCAAAATTGTGAGTAAGAAATTCATCATCTCCATCTAATCACATGGTCTTAATGGTCTTGGAAGCTTCATTCTCCACTTGGGTGATCCATTCATGAAACTTAGTAAAAGTGGCTGCCTTTGATTTCACCCAAATATAGCGGGAATGGTCATCTACTAAAAAGAAGTACAGTGGTCCACTGAGAGACGGTGTGTTCATGGGTCCACAAGGTCCATGTGGATAAGGGCTAAAGGGTTCTTTGCTCTTGTCGACACTACCCTTGGAATGGGAGCCCTATGTTGCTTGCCTTGAGTGCAAGCTTGGCAGACATCATTGAGTTGCCCAAGCTTGGGCGATCCTTACACTAGTAATGAACAAATTCTTGGTAAATAGGAGGTGTGGCCATATCTTTGGTTCCACAAACTAGATAGTGATTCCTTGGAAAGAAAACAAGATAATTTATATAAGACCTTCTCTTAAATGCCGTGGGCAATCATGTCTTTCATATGAGGATCAATGACTTTGACAGAGGTGTTATCAAACAATACATGTTTGTTATGATCGGTAATTGCTTTTATTGACAACAAGTTTATACATAAATTGGAAATAAATAACACATTTGAAAGTGCCTTGCATTCCCCTTGAGGGTTGATGATCTGTACTTTGCCTTTCCCTTCAATAGGTAGACTTTTGTTATTTCCAAGGTATACTTCACTTGTGTGCTCTTCAAGTTCTTGAAAAGAATCTTTATCTTTACACATATGTGAGGTCGCACCGCTGTCAAAAATCCATTTGTGAGGGGAGCTAGATGTAGCTAGGGCATTTGCCTCATTAGATATAACTAGTTCTTCGCTAGAGTAATGTGACCTGTATTGTGAAAGTTTGGATGAATGCCTTGAACTAGAAGCCTTCGGGGTCTGTTTCTTCTTATAGCAAAATTTCTCTAAATGAGCCGTTTTTCCATAGAAGTTATAAGTATGCTTCTTGGAGAAAGTAGTCGATCTTGGCTTGGGTCCATCGCTTATATGAGTAATAGTATTTTTACCTTTGTTAAAAGGCCCTTTGGCCTTCATTACATTCTCTTGGGAGGAGATCAACTTAGCTTGCGAATCATGAAGGAGTAGAAGATGATGGACTTCTTCCCAGGTGAGAACTTACCCTGGATTGTACAAGGTTATTACAAAGATCTCATACAACCTAGGTAGTTTGTTAAGTAGCCTGATGGCCATATCCTCACTAGAAACGTGCCAGCCACAAAGTGCTAACTTGTGTTGGTAGTCTTCAAACTGAACTATGACTTTTGTGATTGTATCTTGTGGCCAAATAGTTAGACTATGGAATTCTTCTTCTAAAGCATAGATACTCAAGGGTGTTTTATCTTTGTATAATTCTGCTAAAGTATACCAGTCTTCTTTCAATGTTCCCACAAGTGTCCACACACACAACACTTCTTCTCTTTATATGTTTGATAGTAAAAAAGTGGGCAATTAGTGCCAAATATATGCGATCATGTAAACTTTTGTGAGAAATACAAATGAGAGCCAATCAAAGTGCCAAAGTGGGAGTTGAAACCTTTGAGCTAGTACAAAGTAATACTTGTGAATGGTTCCAAATTGAGCACCAAGATAGGGTCACTTCCCCTTGGGAAGTTAGAACAATAAATGGCACATAATACTAGAGAGAGTGTGAACTAAGAGTCAAGTGCCCTTGAGAGAATTACACACTAAAGGCTTGGGAGTATCAATGAATACAAAAAAAATTGTTCATAAGAGTTATGGCTATGTAAAGAGGTGAACCTTCACAATGTTATGACAAGTAAGGATGTAACGTGGAAGTTATAGAAGGTTCATGGAAGAATTCGTAATAAGTTTAAATTTTAGAGAAAGTCCACAAGCGTGTAATGAGAGAGAGCCAAATGATATTAATTCGTAACTTGGGAGCTGAGTGATAATGACATATGAATCCACGAGTCTACGAGAGAAGTCTGGCATAGTTTTAAAAACAAATGGACACGGTCATCATAAATGAATTTAGGTATATAAGTATTTGCATATAATAACAATCTGCTTCGTTATTATTCTCGGATCATCCAGGGGGCATGGTTTGGTGGATGTGCCTTGTACTCCTAAGCAGATGATCAGGGTTCAAGTCCCATCCGAGGCTAGATGCCTCAGAGTTCCCCAAGGATGGTTTGATTCTCGGATCATCCAGGGGGCATGGTTTGGTGGATGTGCCTTGTACTCCTAGGCAGATGATCAGGGTTCAAGTCCCATCCGAGGCTGGATGCCTCAGAGTTCCCCAAGGTGGGTGCCTCTACCTTACGAGGTTGGGTGTGTGTGTCTTTCCAAATTCCTTGTACTCTCAAAAAAAATATAAAAATATTCTCGGATCGAATTATGCCTGCCATTTCACGTGCATGACACTTAGTATGACATAATTGCTTATGTCATTCGAACCTCGGTGCTACAAAACTCGTCGTTTTGGCCATGTGTTAGTGAATGCAACGGAATGTCATGCATGCTGAGTCACTTGCCATGCGCTGAGTCAGTGAGTGGAATATCATGTGCTATTATCTTTACCTATGATGTATTCAATTGATCGAATCACTATCCAGCAGGCATGGTTTAGCAGATGTGCCTTGTACTCCTAGGTAGATGGCCAGGGTTCAAGTCCCACCTAACGGCTGGATGCCTCAAAGTTCCCCAAAATGGGTGCATCTATCTTACAAGGTCGAGTGTGTGTCTTTTCAATTCATCGTACTTTAAAAAGAAAAAAAGAAAAACTGATCGGATCAGAACTACATTGAACAGAGAGAAGCAACGTCAGCGATGATGTCAAAAGAGAACAAGCATCTTTTTTTTTTTTTGAAAGAACAGGAAATTTAAAATTGATGCAGTATAAAAAGAGATATAGAGGACCTTCCAAGAGGAAGGGAGATCTTACATCTTATATCCTTCTATATACAGCTTGATGAAGCTGGACATACTATCTCTAGTATCAGAGTGAGTTTGGAGCATTTTGGATCTCCACAGATTACAAGGGTACTTTTTAATAATCAGATGGGGGTTATAATCACCTGATGGGATACAACAGGAATTTCTGAGGCAAAAATCAATAAGTCTTACAATGCCCATCATAAAAGGGAAAAAATGATCTTTACAATGTTTATCAAATATTTTAATGTTCCTATCTTTCCAAATAGCCCATAGGATGTGAGCTCTCAGCAATTGCCAAAGCACTATGTCCATTTTATTAGCCTCTCCAATAAGGAGAACTCTGCAGTCTGGGGGCTTGACTCCATAAGTTTGACAATACAGGAAGAAGACAGTCCAGTATCTGGAAGAATTTTTGCATTTGAAGAACAGGTGTTCCATATCTTCAATCATACCACAGAAGTGACATTGGCCTGCATCAATTTTAAGTTCCCTGGCCTTGCTGCCAGTCCAAACACCCTTGTGCAGGATCAACCAAAGAAGGTAGGAGTGTTTAATGACTACAGGGAAGGACCAGGTACACTGAAATCTATATCTCCATTGTTGAGTAGTCCATGGGAGACACCATTTTCTATTGAGCCTTCCAATCAACAGCTTGATACTGGTGTAAGACCTTTTATAGTTAGAGTAAATGCCAAGAGCAACTTCCTCAAGACTGACAATCTTCTGCCACAGGTTGTTATCCAAGATTTCCAGCAGCAGAGACTTTTTGTCCTTGAGAATCTGTTTGCAGGCAATAGACAAGGAATCAGTATTCATTAAATGCAGATCATCAAGAACATTACCATTGCTAAACATGTCATTCCAATTGTTGAAGCCCTTCCTTCTACATTTGTTCCATCTGATAGGGAAGGGGAAAATGAGGTCTTTAACATGCCACCCAATCCATAGGGAGTCCTGCAACAGAAAAGAGTAATTAAACTGAAACTAGACTGGTAATTTGTACTCCCTTTTAATAGCCATCCAAGATTTCCAGAAGTTGCAAACAAGAACACTTCCTTTGGGCACAAAAATAGCAGGAGAAACTATCACATCCCAGACATCAAAGTTAGTCCAACTCTTATTATCTTTAATCCAAAATTTGGAGATATTCCTTGTTGGTGCATTTTGCCCAAGCCTACATGCTTGATATGCTTGATATTATCCTCATTTGTAAGTCACATGAGTAGTCATGTGAACACCTCTTGTAAAAGAGTACATTTTATCTCTTGTAAATGGAAAAAGAAAAAAGTAAAAGGATGGCTTACCTCATCCATGATGTAAAAGCAAATTCGTGGCTCCAACTACCAAAATCACGAATTTTTGAGCTGAGGGAATCTCTCCTAACTTTGGGGATCACTTTTAGGTGGAGCCATTCGAATTCGAATTCAAAACTCCCTCCAAGAATAGCTATAAAAGGAGCAAGAAGGAAGAGGCGATAAGCAAGCCTTGTACGTGACCACTTGATGTCATTTTGTAGAGATTGAAGAGCTTACTCCATAGCTCTATCATTCTACTCCCATTGTGCAAAGATTCATTGCCAATGTGGTTGTAATCATATGTGAATCTATACATTTATTATCATCTACCTCTCTGTTTTGTTCTCTGCTATACTCACTCAGAGCAGTAACTTCAGAAGGTCATATCTCGAGTTTTACTGAACCTTTTTCAGTGTTTTAAAGTGCGTTGGATAGCTCTGACTGTCTAGTTTCTACATATAAATTTTCAAGGTCATTGGATTTATACTTTTGGAGATATCTGCATTTTACTGCTTACTGGTCTATCTCTGCAGAGCCCCGAGAATTGTGGGAATGTTCCAGAACTTGATGAAACTTGTTCTCAGTGCTCAGTCCATCATTTGAAGTGTTTTAACTTGGAATAGGAAGCTTGCTAAGTCTATTTGCTATGCCCAAAAGGAATTTTTCTAATTCCTTCCAGGTTGAGAGCACTGTTCATTTTTTCCAGCAGGTGTATGTCCAAAAATAGCAAGTTTTGGGAGCTAGTCATTTCGCAACTTGTCGGTCTTGACTTAAACTTTTGGGATACATGTTCCAAAGTACTTGGCTGATATTTTGGTGGATTTAGGAAGCTCAAAGGGTCTACTAATCAACTCTGAAGTCTCAGTTGGCTGGTGTGAAGCTGGTTGTAGCGGCACCTACTCATCTTTGGATTGCATCCACCATCTCTCTTCACAGTGGTATCAGAGCATAGTCAAGCAACATGGGAGATGGATTTCCATCAACAATTGACAAATTGGATCGAAACAACTACCCGGCATGGTCTCTAAGGATGGAGGCTTACCTTCAAGGAAGGAATCTATATGGATTCATATCCGGAGATGAAGCAATGCCAACCATGAGGAACAAAGGGCAACCATCACATGAAGAAGTGGAAGGACTTTCGAATTGGTGTTCGAAGGATGCACTTGCAAGGTCTTATATTCTAAACTCAATCTCTGATTTTCTTTTACCTCATGTCAAGGGATGCAAGACATCAAGAGAAACCTGGAATGCACTTGCTTCTTTCTTCTCTTCCAACACTCGAGCAAGGAAGAACCAATTGTGGATGGAGTTCACAACAATGAAGAAAAGCCCGAAGCAAAATGTGACTGATTATGTCACAAAGATGAAGGAGATTTCCGACCAACTTGGAAGCATTGGAGAGGTAATTGAAGAGGAGCAAATCATAAGACAAATCATGAATGGAATCAAAGCAGACGACAAGTGGGAGTCATTCACAACAGCCATGGATTTATACATGGATATGCATGTACCCGACCTCAACACACTCATGGGCCAACTCTTCACTCATGAAGCAAAGATTAGCAAAGGTGGTGAGTCCTCAAGAGGTAATCAAACTTCTGCCTTATATTCTGATAAAGCTAAGGTCAAGGACAAGTCAAAGAATAGGAAGAATGAAGATGAAGGAAGCTCTTTCCAAGCAAACTTTGCAGGTAGAGGAAGAGCTAGAGGAAGAGGCAGAGGTGGAAAGCAAGGCAGGGGGAGATTCCAATCATCTCAACCTTGCAACATATGTGGCTTATCTAACCATACTACTGAAGAATGTTTCAGGAATCCAAGGAACTCAAGAGGAAGAGGATTCAATAGAGGTGGCTATGGATCAAATAGAGGTAGGTACAATGGAGGCTACAACAACAACAACTACTACAACAACAATTACAACAACAACAACAACTATCAAAGTGGCCATAGAGGAAGAAGAGATTACAATAACTATGCAGAGGACCAAAGTCAAGAAGATTCATTATTGATTATGAATCTATCAACAAAGAAGGGTAAGGATGATGATCACATATTTTACATTGATTCGGGATGCTCGAACCATGTAGCAGGAAATGTGGCTTTACTTTCTGATTTGGAAGATCCTCATAACAAGCATGAAGTGCAGACAGGAGATGACACAAAGCACTCAGTGGAGAAGATAGGTAATATGAAGACATCAGATGGGAATATGAACCTCTTAAGCAAAGTCTTGTATGTCCCTACAATTACCAAAAATTTAATAAGTGTTGGACAGATTGTTGAAAAAGGATTGCAGGTTAGATTCAATCGATTTGGAGCATATGTTGAAGACCCAAGGCAAGGCTTTCGAAGGATTGCCAAAGGAGAAAAGACAGGAAGGCTTTTCACTTTTGAAGTGGAAGATACAAAGAACATAGCTTTGTTTAGCTATGGATCTCAAACTCTAACAGAGTTGGAGATATGGCACAAAAGGCTTGCTCACATTGGTGAGAGGACACTCAAACAGATTTGCAGGGACCAAAGTGTACTTGGTTTGCCTAATATCACAAGGCAACACATGATTTATAAGTGTGAAGCTTGTCAACTCGGCAAGGCTCATAGACAACCTTTCAATAAGAAAGGATATATGTATCAAAATCCTTTGGATCTAGTGCACACGGATGTGTGGGGTCCAAGTAAGGAGCCATCTATATCAGGCTCAAGATATTATGTGTCTTTCATAGATGATTGTAGCAGGTGGACCATTCTGTTTTTCATGAAGCACAAGGATGAAGTGTTTAATTGCTTTAAGAAGTATATTGCTCTTGTTGAAAATCAAACAGGTAGGACTTTGAAAAGACTCAGATCAGATGGTGGAGGAGAATACTTCTCTTCTGAATTTGATGCCTTCTTGCATGAAAGAGGCATTAAAAGGGAAGTCACTACAAGGTATACACCCAAACTCAATGGTGTAGCAGAGAGGAGGAACAGAGCTATTGTCGAAGCTGCAAGGTCCATGCTCAATGAAAAGGGATTGCCGAACTACCTATGGGCAGAGGCTGTGTCGACAGCCACATATCTCATAAATAGACTTCCATCTAAGTCACTAGATGGAACCACTCCATATGAAGTGTGGAATGGAAGAAGACCTAGTCTAGAGCATTGTAAAATCTTTGGATGCTTAGCCTATGCTCACATTCCTTCTCAAGTAAGAGGGAAATTGGATCCCAAGGCAGAGAAGTGTGTATTCATTGGTTATGATCAAAACCAAAAAGGATATAGATTGTACAATCCAACCAATAAAGGATTTTCTGTGAGTAGAGATGTAATTTTTGATGAAAACAAATCATGGTTTGATGATGACAGGAAAGTGAAGCTGCCGTATGACTTGGATGAAGACTTTCCCTCACTTCAACCAAAGGAGCCAAAGCAGATTGAAGAAAGTGATTCGGAGATTGACCTAGAAGACTTGGAAAGACTAAAGCTATGGAAGAACAAAGGTAAAGCAAAGATGCAGGATGCTACATATGGACCCGAGAGCTCACATCAACCACTTAGAAGGTCTTCGAGGGAGAAGAAGAAACCAGAGAGGTTTGGTTATGATACTTCTTTGGTCACCAAGCACTCAATCTACATTGCAAAGGATTCAACCAATGAAGAACCTACCACATTCGAAGAAGCACAAAGCAAGAAAGCTTGGAGAGATGCAATGGATGAAGAAATGGAAGCCTTGAAGGAGAATGACACTTGGGAGCTTGTACCTAACAAGCCATCTATGAAGATAATCGGATCTCGATGGATATACAAAATCAAGAGGAATCCAGATGGAAGTATAAATAGACACAAAGCAAGGTTAGTTGCTAAAGGGTTTGCTCAAACCCATGGTATTGATTATGAGGAGACTTTCTCTCCTGTTGCAAAAATGCCTACAATTAGGGTTCTCATAAGTCTTGCTGCATCTAGAAATTGGAATCTTTATCAACTTGATGTAAAGAATGCCTTCTTGAATGGATGGATTTCTGAGGAAGTGTATATGGCACAACCTCCTGGATATGAGGATGCACATCATCCTAACTATGTATGCAAACTAAAGAAAGCTTTGTATGGATTGAAGCAAGCTCCAAGAGCTTGGAATTTCAGATTGGTTACTTATTTGCAGGACCAAGGATTCAAAGCTAGCAAGGCGGATACCTCTTTGTTCATAAAGAGGAATGGATCTGAAGTGATCTATTTATGTGTGTATGTTGATGATATTATTATCACAGGCAATGATCTTGAAGGAATCAAACAGGTAAAGAGTCAAATGAAGGAGGAGTTCAAAATAAGTGACCTCGGACCACTCACTTATTTTCTTGGATTGGAGTTGATCTACACAGATTCAGGTATATACATCACACAAAGGAAGTATGTCCATGACATGCTCGTCAAGTTCAAGATGGAAAATACAAAGTGTGCAGGTACACCTATGGAGCAAAATCATAAGCTTAGTGCTTATGAAGGAGAGCCAATTGAAGACATCACAAGCTATCAAAGCTTGGTTGGAAGTTTGAACTATGCAACACTCACAAGGGTGGATATATGCTATAGTGTTAGCATATTGAGTCAGTTTATGCATAAGCCGAGAAGACCACATATGGAAGCGGCCAAGCGAGTCCTCAAGTACCTAAAGGGGACCATGAATGAAGGTTTGTTCTATTCATATACTTCAGATATTGAGCTAAAGGTCTACTCAGATGCAGATTGGGCCGGATCTAAAGATGATAGAAGAAGCACATCAGGGTATATATCATTTGCAGGTTCAAAAATCATTTCTTGGTCATCGAAGAAGCAACCAACCGTGGCATTATCTTCTACTGAAGCTGAATATAGAGGTTTGGCTAATGCAACTCAAGAAATCATGTGGTTAAAGTCTTTGTACACAGATCTTGGACTTCATTCTTCAACACCTCATATTTTTGGTGACAACACAAGCTCACTACATCTAGCAGCTAATCCGGTATACCATGCTAGAACCAAGCATATTGAAGTCCACTACCATTATGTAAGGGAGAAGCTAATGAGCAAGGATATTCAACTATCCTACGTCTCTACAGATATGCAATGTGCAGACATGTTGACGAAAGCTCTTGATGGTACGAAATTAAGTAGATTCAAGTTGATGATTGGTTTGCAGGAAATCAAGGACAATTGAAGACTTATTTGGAGGCCAAGCATGTTAGGCTTGAGGGGGAGCTGTTGGTGCATTTTGCCCAAGCCTACATGCTTGATATGCTTGATATTATCCTCATTTGTAAGTCACATGAGTAGTCATGTGAACACCTCTTGTAAAAGAGTACATTTTATCTCTTGTAAATGGAAAAAGAAAAAAGTAAAAGGATGGCTTACCTCATCCATGATGTAAAAGCAAATTCGTGGCTCCAACTACCAAAATCACGAATTTTTGAGCTGAGGGAATCTCTCCTAACTTTGGGGATCACTTTTAGGTGGAGCCATTCGAATTCGAATTCAAAACTCCCTCCAAGAATAGCTATAAAAGGAGCAAGAAGGAAGAGGCGATAAGCAAGCCTTGTACGTGACCACTTGATGTCATTTTGTAGAGATTGAAGAGCTTACTCCATAGCTCTATCATTCTACTCCCATTGTGCAAAGATTCATTGCCAATGTGGTTGTAATCATATGTGAATCTATACATTTATTATCATCTACCTCTCTGTTTTGTTCTCTGCTATACTCACTCAGAGCAGTAACTTCAGAAGGTCATATCTCGAGTTTTACTGAACCTTTTTCAGTGTTTTAAAGTGCGTTGGATAGCTCTGACTGTCTAGTTTCTACATATAAATTTTCAAGGTCATTGGATTTATACTTTTGGAGATATCTGCATTTTACTGCTTACTGGTCTATCTCTGCAGAGCCCCGAGAATTGTGGGAATGTTCCAGAACTTGATGAAACTTGTTCTCAGTGCTCAGTCCATCATTTGAAGTGTTTTAACTTGGAATAGGAAGCTTGCTAAGTCTATTTGCTATGCCCAAAAGGAATTTTTCTAATTCCTTCCAGGTTGAGAGCACTGTTCATTTTTTCCAGCAGGTGTATGTCCAAAAATAGCAAGTTTTGGGAGCTAGTCATTTCGCAACTTGTCGGTCTTGACTTAAACTTTTGGGATACATGTTCCAAAGTACTTGGCTGATATTTTGGTGGATTTAGGAAGCTCAAAGGGTCTACTAATCAACTCTGAAGTCTCAGTTGGCTGGTGTGAAGCTGGTTGTAGCGGCACCTACTCATCTTTGGATTGCATCCACCATCTCTCTTCACATTCCTTTTGATAAAACAAGCCCAAAAATCCTCAGAAGAGACTGCCCTACAGATCCATTTAGCAGCCATCTAATTTGCCATCCTGGTAGGACAAGTCAAACCCAGCCCACCTTCAGACTTCTTCATGCAACAGATTTTCCAGGCCACCTTGGGGATTTTACTTTCTCCCCATAAAACTCTTCGAGCAAGAGAGATAGCTTGAGCCAGATGTTTCTTAGTAGGATGCCAACAAGCCAAGAAGTAGGTCAGATAAGGAAGAATATAGTGTTTAAGGACAAAGGATCTTTGAGCAATATTAGCCTGAAAGTCTATCCACTTAAAAATTTTATTTCTAAACTTGTCCAAGACCCAACTCCACCTTTGTTCATGAGAAACTTCAAAGCCCATGGGGATGCCCAGCAGTCTGAAGACAGAGCCTTTTTTAATTATCTCACAACCTGCATTTTTAACACAGATTGGAATACAAACATTAGAGGAGTAAAAGCCAGTCTTTTCATGATTAACTGCTGAGCCACTGGCCAAACAAAAAGTATTAAGACAGTGAAGAAAAGCAACAGCAGAAGAGTCATCAGCTTTCATAATGAGGTTAGTATCATCTGCAAACATTTGCAGACACATTTGGGACTGGGCTTGAGGGATCTTTATACCCTTAATACAACTTTGATTGATAGAGTCTTTCACCAGCCACCCTAAAGCATCAGAAGTGATAGCAAAGAGGAGGGGAGCTAAAGGACAACCCTGACGAATGGATCTACAAATTTTGAAGGGAGAAGATAAATGGCCATTCATAGCAACTTTAGAATGAGCATTACCAAACAAAATGCTAGTGAACTTAATAAAATTTTTACCCAAGCCTATATCATGCAAGGATTGAAGAATAAACTCCCATTCTATCCTGTCATAGGCCTTGTCAAAATCAATTTTGAAGAAGAAAGTGTCAATGTTCATCTCCTTGGTAAACTTATAACCTTCCCACATGGAAATAATAGCATCAAGAATAAATCTACCTTTAATAAAACCTTTTTGTTCAGGAAGGATGATACTATCCATCAAGGGACTCAACCTTCTAGCCAAGGAGGAGGCAAAGATTTTATAAAGAGAAGTCAGACAAGAGATAGGTCTCCAATTGTTAAGATCTTCTTTAGAACCTCTTTTGTGAATTAGCTTAATGACACCAGTATTAATGAAAGCAGAAAGAGATCCTCTTCTCATGGCTTCTTGCCAGATCCAGAGAATAATGGGCACCAAAACTTCTTTGAACTCTTGAAAAAATTCATTAGGGATACCATCATGACCAGGAGATTTGCCGGGCCTCAATTTACTAATAGTTTCTCTAACCTCACCAGCAGATAGGGGGAGATCTAGGAGGGAGACCAAGCCAGGAGGAATCATTTTCTTCCTTTTCTGGGCAATGGCAGCTCTTGCACTCCAGATGTGGTCCCCTCTCTTGGGAGGCATAGAGAAAACATTGGTAAAGAAACAAACAGCCTCCTGAAGGTTCTCTTCCATGCAAGTAGTAAAATCACCATTACTTTTTTTAACCAGGGGGATGAAGTCCCTGGTTTTTTTCTTCCTCATAATCTCAAACATATGCTTGTTAGGTTTATCAATTTTACTAGCCCAAAATTCTCTAGACATGACAAGGGCACCACGAGCAAGAAGATAATCTTCATACCTCACTTTTTCCTGGGACTCAAGGATCTTCTGATTCTTAACATGGTCAGGAAAATTAGAGTTCCTTATGTTTTCTATCTCATTGATAATCATCATCCTTCTCTTATATCTAATGAGTCTAGCCTTTCTTTTATAATTAGTAAGCACACTCTGCACTTCCTTGATGGCCTCCTCCCAAGCTTTGAAAGGGGAACAACCCTTGATAAAATGCTTATTGAAGATACAATTGATATGATCTTTCACAATGGGAATTTTAATCAGGGACATGTCTAGGTGGGGCCAACCAGCCCTGTAGCTAGGGTTATTGCTCATCAGCTTAGTAACTAGGGGAATATGATCAGAAAGCTGAAGGGAGGGATCAACTTCATAGCAACAGTTCCAAAGGGACTGAAACCTACTGGTGTTCATATACATCCTGTCAAGCCTTGCAGACAAAAAATTACTACCACTTCTATTATTCCAAGTATGGCTAGTGTTGATAGATAAATCAAGAAGATTATGGGTAAGAACCATATTAAACCAGCAATTTTTTTCATTTCCAGAAAGAATGTTGTTAATGTTACCATTTCTGTCAACAGTATTCGTTACCATATTGAAATCCCTAGTGAGGATGATATCACCGCAGAGCTTACCAATTTCCTCCCAACATTTGGATCTGTTATAAGAGCAGTTAGCAGCATAGACACAAACAATGGTAAAATTCAGGGGATCCTTGCATCTAAGAGTCACCCACTGATTGGTGTCACTTACCAGGACCTCTTCAATCAAATTCTCCATATTGGCTTTTATACCAATCGCAGCACCACCCTTACCACAGTGGTTGGTATGAAACCAGGAGGATCTGCTACTAACTGTCTTTAAATTAGAGATCAATTGATGACCACTAGCTTTTATTTCCTGAAGATATATAAAATTAGGCATCAAGGAAGAATCAGTTAACCATCTGTTGATAATTTTACCTCTAACCGGGTCTGAAAGACCTTTCGTATTTAGCACTACAAGAAAAAGGGGGGCATAGCGACGCCCCCGATCGGGAAAAAAACGGGAACCGTCCCTTATGCAACGAGGTCGTCGCATAAGCGACGGTAGGAATTTCGATTTTTTTTTTGCCCGACCCTCGTCGCATAAGCGACAATAGCGTCGCATAAGCGACGCTACTTAAAAAGTGTCGCTATCACCGTCGCTGCCTAGCGATGAAATTAACGACATTGGCAAACTGCAGAGCGTCGCATATGCGACGCTCTGAATGTAAAAAAAAAAAATTTGATTTAAATGTGCCGGGACTTGGACGCGAGCAAGAAGAGAGAGACCGAGAGAGAGAGAGAGAGAGAGAAAGAGCGCGCGCGAGAGGGAGAGAGAGAGAGAGAGAGAGAGAGAGAGAGAGAGAGAGCAAGACCATTGGCAGGTATGCGCACACACACACATACATATGTACACACACATATACACGCATAGACACACACACACATACGCATAGACACACACACACACATACACACAAATACACACACATATACACACATACACACATGCACACATAATGCATACACATGCACACACATATACATGCATAATTCACATGTATACACACATAATGCATACACATGCACACACATATACATGCATAATTCACATGCATACACACACATATATGCATACACACACACATAGAGAGACATACACACATAAACACATACATGCATACATATGCATACACAATGCATATGCATATGCATACAATGTACATACATACTTACATGCATACATAATACACATGCATAGATACATACACACACACAGATACATACACACATAGACACATACACATACATACTCATAGGTACACACACATACACATAGACACACACACATACACACACATACACACATAATGATGCATACACACACATACACATGCATACACACATACAGACACATGTACACACACATTCACACACATATATGCATACACACACATACACATACATGCATACATATTGCATATGCATATGCATACATACATACTTACATGCATATGCATACACACACACACATATGCATACATACATACTTACATGCATATGCATACACACACACACACACACACATATGCATACAAATGCATATGCATATGCATACATAATGCATATGCATATGCATACATAATGCATATGCATATGCATACATAATGCATATGCATATGCATATGCATATGCATATGCATACATAATGCATATGCATATGCATACATAATGCATATGCATATGCATACATACATACTTATATGCATACATAATGCACATGCTTACATACACTGTCATAATGTATACACACACACATACACACATAGACACATACACACATAATGATGCATACACACACATACATATGCAAACACACACATATGCATACATACATGCATACACATACACACACAAAGATACATCCATACACATAAATACATACACACTCATAGACACACACACATACACATAGACACACACACATACACACACATAGACACATACACGTAATGATGCATACACACATACACATGCATACATAGACACACATAATGATGCATACACACACATACATATGCATACACACACATATGCATACATACATGCATACACATACACACATAGACACATACACACACATAGATACATACATACACATAAACACATACACACTCATAAACACACACACATACACATAGACACACACACACATATACGCACACATACACACATAGACACATGCACACGTAATGATGCATACACACATACACATGCATACATAGACACACATAATGATGCATACACACACATACATATGCATACACACACATATGCATACATACATGCATACACATACACACATAGATACATACACACACATAGATACATACATATACATAAACACATACACACTCATAGAAACACACACATACACATAGACAACACACACATATACCTACACACATACACACATAGACACATACACACATAATGATGCATACACACACATACACATGCATACACACACATATGCATACATACATGCATACACATCCACACATAGACACATACACACACATAGATACATACATACACATAAACACATACACACTCATAAACACACACACATACACATAGACACACACACACATATACACACACACAAACACACATAGACACTTACACACATAATGATGCACACACATACACATGCATACACACATACAAACACATATACACACACACATACACACATAGACACATACACACGTAATGATGCATACACACATACACATGCATACATAGACACACATAATGATGCATACACACACATACATATGCATACACACACATATGCATACATACATGCATACACATACACACATAGATACATACACACACATAGATACATACATATACATAAACACATACACACTCATAGACACACACATACACATAGACAACACACACATATACCTACACACATACACACATACACACGTACACACATAATGATGCATACACACGCATACACATGCATACACACACATATGCATACATACATGCATACACATACACACATAGACACATACACACACATAGATACATACATACACATAAACACATACACACTCATAAACACACACACATACACATAGACACACACACACACATATACACACACACAAACACACATAGACACTTACACACATAATGATGCATACACACACATACACATGCATACACACATACAAACACATATACACACACACATACACACATAGAGACATACACACGTAATGATGCATACACACATACACATGCATACATAGACACACATACTGATGCATACACACACATACATATGCCTACACACACATATGCATACATACATGCATACACATACACACATAGACACATACACACACATAGATACATACATATACATAAACACATACACACTCATATACACACACACATACACATAGACAACACACACATATACATACACACATAGACACATACACACATAATGATGCATACACATGCATACACACACATATGCATACATACATGCATACACATACACACATAGACACATACACACACATAGATACATACATACACATAAACACATACACACTCATAAACACACACACACATACACATAGACACACACACACATATACACACACACAGACACGCGTAGACACTTACACACATAATGATGCATACACACACATACACATGCATACACACATACAAACACATATACACACACACATACACACATAGACACATACACACATAATGATGCATACACACATACACATGCATACATAGACACACATAATGATGCATACACACACATACATATGCATACACACACATACATATGCATACACACACATATGCATACATACATGCATACACATACACACATAGACACATACACACACATAGATACATACATATACGTAAACACATACACACTCATATACACACACACATACATATAGACAACACACATATACATACACACATACACACATAGACACATACACACATAATGATGCATACACACACATACACATGCATACACACACATATGCATACATACATGCATACACATACACACATACACACACATAGATACATACATACATATAAACACATACACACTCATAGACACACACACATACACATAGACACACACACACACATATACACACACACAAACACACATAGACACTTACACACATAATGATGCATACACACACATACACATGCATACACACATACAAACACATATACACACACACATACACACATAGACACATACACACGTAATGATGCATACACACATACACATGCATACATAGACACACATAATGATGCATACACACACAGCATATGCATATATACACATATGCATATTTAACACATGTATACATATATCACACACATGCAAACACATACATATACATGAAATACATATATATGCATACTAACATATGTATACATATAATACACATGAATACACACACATATGCATACATACATGATAAAATTTACTCCTCGAAGATAAAGCTATATATAAAATAATTAGGCATAGCCCCGAGCTTCATGTTCTAACTTAGAAGAACATGATTTCATCTCTCTAGTAGGATTCATCGTTATTCAAGTTAATAAAAAAAACCTATTATCTGATATCCATTCAGAAGCTTCAAGTTATTGATCGATAACTAGAGTAGAATTTACTATCTAATTTGCTCATATGTTTTCATTATTGCCATCATTTTGGTAAGACATCAATATAGTCTCATCTTCATTATCCTTATTGATTTCATTTATTTCTTCTATTGTTAAATCTATGTTCTCATGAATCACATCATCTATTGGTGGATTAATATCTATTTCTGGTAATTCCTCTTCCTCATCAATAGAATCAGCATGTAGAGAATTATCCTCTTCATCAAAAAGATTAGTATCATTATCACGTATAATGAGTCTAATTTCTATTCCAGATGTTGATGTATCAGTATCTGATGTTGAATCATCAAGAGGACTTTCTTCAATCTCTCTAACAATAAACTGTTCAAACAATGACCTATCTCTAGGTTGCACATGAATGACTTGCCACCAAGGATGAGCGTCTGGGTTTTTATAAAAAAATGCTTGTTCAATATGCCTAGGAAGAATATATGGTTCTTTAGTAGATCGCATTACCTTGGAAGAATCAATTGCCCAAAACCCAGATAATTCCTTTCTTATTGTAGAATTACTACCTTTATACTCCACTCGATACCAGTCAACCTTCGAAATGACCTATCAAACAAGCAACAATACTAGAATCCTCTGTTTTACGTAAAGAATCAATGGCTTTGATTCTAATATGCTGTCCAAAAGCCCACATATTAGTGAACATTCGAGCCTGCAAAATAAATTCAATTAGTAAATAGAAACTAACATACATATATGAAAAAAATAAAATATATATTTTAATAGAATTACCTTTCGTTCACAACCTATCATTAACTCTCTTTGCTCATCTCAGATTTTTTCATTATTTGCGTTGGCGCGTTGCAAACGACTATATAGCCAATCCGTGAAAGAAGGTATATCTGTAATCTCATTATTATCGAGATTACGTCTAGATCTTTTGTTTTTTTCGCTTTTTACTTCGGATCCTCGTACTCGCTAAGGAATGCTTGCATGCATTCGCTATTATATGCTACAAAAGTAGAAACATCATTTTTTTCTTGAAATGTAAATAAGAATGGAACCCCCGTACCTAATAATACCTCATCTGTTATTTTTGAAGAAGACTCGTTGGTCCATGCACGTGGAGCTTCTTCATGAACTCTTTCAAGGTACTCACTAACGTAATACATGCACTCTTCAAGCATCCAACCCTTTGCCATGGATCCTTCTGGTTTTGCTCTTTGTCGCACGTAACCTTTTAGTATTCCCATAAATCGCTCAACCCAAAACATCCATCGAGTGTTGACAACACCAGCAATCTCTATCTCATCTACAAGATGGACTAATAAATGAACCGGAATATCAAAAAATGAAGTAGGAAGTTCTTTTTCCATCAAACGTAGTAGCTCTTTGCATTCACGTTTTTTTTGTGGGATCGAATTTTTATCGATCTCTTTGGATGTAATCCACCTATACAAATCATAAAAACAATTATAAAGAAGTTAATTAAAAAATAAAAGATATCCAATATTCATACATATTAAATATAAAAGTATCATAGTTACCTTCTAAGTGATCCAAGACGATAGATCACATCTCGTACTCCTTTCGTTGTACATCCATCGATAACCAAAGGTAAAATATGTTTCAAAAAGTTATGCCAGTCATGGGTCTTTAACCCAGATAAGCTCTTATCATCCATAGTAAACATGTTTTGAAACGATACTCCATATCCTGTAGGAGTCTTGATCAATTGAATTCTATTGTTGATAGTCTGTATCTCTTTTGTTGTAAGTACCCAAGGAGCAGATGCATAAGTCGTTTCTTGTCGATGTCTATCAGAAACTGGCCATAACTTTGGTTTGGATTTTTTATCTTTCAAATCATTCCTTGATGCTGTGGTATCTTTTAGTCCAAGAAGATGCTGCCATAGTGAATAACCAATATTTTTGAATATATGCATAGGATCAAGAAGATGACATACTTTTAACTCTTTCCAATACTCCAAAGAATACCATATTGATATGTTCTCTGCGAGTACCAATTTCCCTTTACCTCTGTTCACATACTCATTATCTGAATCATCACTGAAGATTTCTGCTTCTGGATCTATCAGAGGTCCATCTGTCCATTTTTTATACCAATCCATAGGTGTCATAGGTTTTGGATACTGGCCTGTTTCAAGCCTTCCATTAAAATGTATCGCTTCTCTTTTGGATCTTAATGGATGATCATCAGGCAAGAATCGTCGATGTCGAAGATAAATATTTTTGTTGAGATTCTTACTATAGATTGATCTCAACCAATCACCACAATATGGACAAGCTTTATAACCCTTAGTAGATATTCCTGCATCATGGAAAATGATAAAAATATAATTAGATTAAATCATATTTATTTACATGCATATTGAATAAAAAAATTACATCAATACCTGAACAAACGCCATATCCAGGAAAATCGTGAATAGTCCAAGCCACAATACCACGAATCGTAATATGTCTTGCATTGATGCTTTTCGATACATCAATGACATTAATACCTCTCCATAACTCTTGAAGATCGTCAATGAGAGGAGCAAGATATACATTCATATCTTTAACTTGTCTTTTGCCTGGGATTAAAAGTGAAAGCATTAAATGTTCCTTTTTAATGATAAGATATGGCGGAAGATTGTAGTTTATGACTACCACTGGCCATGTTGACCATTTACTGGATTTCATGGAGAATGGATTAACCCCATCTAATGCAACTCCTAACTTTAGATTCTGTGGATTTTGTGCAAATTCAGGCCATGTAGAATCAATATGCTGAAAAGCAAAACTATCATGAGGAATTCTGATTATTCCATCAGTACTTTTGTGATCATGTCCCCAAGTCAAAAGCTTTGATAATTCGGGGCTTTGAAACATATGTCTAATCCGTGGAGCCAATGGAAAATGTCTCAATACCTTTTTCGGGATTTTATCTTCTTCACCCTTATATCGAGGAGATTGACATTTGGGACATGTCAAAGAGTCTGCATATTCACCTCTATATAAAATACAATCGTTAGGACATGCATGTATACATTGATAATCTATACCAAGATTGTTGATTATCTTCTTCATTTCATCATGTGAGGTAGGAAGAATATTATGACTTGGTAAAAACTTTTCAGATAATAACCTCTAAGTTTATCAAAAAAAGATATATTAAAAAAGGTAAATAAATATATATACATATATACATGCAGGTTTTTATTCTTACTTTAGATAAGGTAAGAACAAGAACTTGAATTGAACAGATACTTTTTGTCCGCGCATCTTTTAAAACTATTAATGCATCTTTCAAAATATTTACGCAAAATTTGGATGGCAAGATATGATTGTTTGTTTTGGATGATATGAAGTATGTACCTTCATTGAATGATTTGTCGATTCACACTTTCAAACTAAACATATGTGTGAATCGACAAATCATTCATATCCTCCAAAACAAACAATCGTATCCCGCCATCCAAACAATCGTATCCTGCCATCCAAACAATCGTATCCTGTCAATTCACACATATGTTCATATAATGGTGACCAGGATGAATCGCATGCACAGAGGTTACTCAAGATAGAGCAAGATTTCTCGGGTATGCAGTAAACCTCTTGCATGTCAATGATGAGCATCTGAACTTTAGGATACAAAGTGGACTACTCCATTATAATCGGATTGCAGTCTCTTGAGTAACCTCTATGCATGCGATTCATCCAGGTCACCATTGCGAATATTTGGAAAGATGCATTAATAGTTTTAAAAGAATCGCGGACAAAAAGTTTCCATTCAATTCAAGTTCTTGTTCTTACCTTATCTAAAGTAAGAATAAAAACCTGCATGTATATATATATATATATATATATATATATATATATATATATATATATATATATATATATATATATATATATATAGAAAATTGAAATTTATACCTTAATAGTGTCGAAACAGATACATTACTCCATCCAAAACGATTTTGAAGGTTGAGAATAAGTAAGCTCGCACTTAGTCGTGTCAAACGACTTCCTTCATATACATGCTTTAAACATTCCTCTCGAAGATATTTCTCATTTTTAGAAATATCCATGCTCTCACTGTCATTTTGATACCAATCCTCAATAAAATCTGCCATGCCATCATCTTCATCATTGTCACACAAATCTTGTTTTTTATCGTCTTTTGAATATAAATCTTTCAACTTTGCATATTGCACAGGATTAGTTTTGCATAGCCTCCTCATGGAAGCTTCTGATAAATGAGGTCTTACTGGTAATTGTGAATGCTGTGGACGAATATCATCAACATCATACGTTGGAATCTACACATATAAATAAAACTCATTAGTATTCCATAAATGAATAAAAATTAAACTTCAAATATAAAACTAAGTATATAACTTATTAAATATGGATAGAAAATTTTTATTCTCTCTAGCTAAAAGGTGCTCTTGGAGGTCTACGCCATCCATAATTCACTAATAGTTCATCACCAGCATGTAATGTAGTAATAGCATTGACAACTATGTATCTTGATACATCTCTACTCATGTATGGTGATTCATGACTATTTTCACGCTCCTCAAATGTGCAATTAGTCCTTGAACTATTATGTAACCCTCGACTACTATTTATTAAACCTGCTATATTTCCATGTGTGTAAGGTCTTCCATCAATATATAATCTTTCATTTTCTGCATGTAAAATCCTTCTACTAGTAAGGGATGTTGCGTTCAAGCATATTCGATAAGTACTCATGCTTTGAACATAACGTGAAAGTCGATGCCAATCTCCCCATCCATATATAGGACCACAAAATGACATAAGAGTGACTTCAGAGTTCGGAGGCACATACAAATCCTCTACAATAAAGAGACCACGACCAGCATTAGTAATAGTGGATGGAGCAATCATATAGTGATTACCCCAAAAGTTGAAAACCTCTCCATCTAAAGGAAGTGGTCCTCTATTCCATCCTCCATATCTTCTTCTATCATATGTTTGTACTAAAGAACGATCACGAGCTGGCAATGGATAATCTCCAGCCGTTTCATTCTCTAAATCAGGAGGTAGAGGATTTCTAGAAACCTCTGCTTGTAATTGATGAACAACAAGTCCATGACGTGTACGAGGTATATTAACATTATGAGAAAAATCATCATCATCATCATCATCGAGCAAGTATTCCTGTATATCAATAATAATTTGATTTTATACATGGTTTTTAAATAAAATAATGACATTAATATATATAGAAAATACATACCCAAGCATTATCACGTTGACTAGGTGATGGTGCACGCTCAAAAGTACCATACTCTGCCTCATGTTGAATACATTCCAATCGTGGTCTTCGATACGTGCCATAACAAGAGTTACACCAACATATAATATGCTCTTGATAGTAAAATTCATCATAATTCCTATCGGAGGACCCATGTGAAGTCGTTGCATGGGTAGGAGGTGGTGGAGTACCCTCTGATTGATCAGAATCTGCACATCATAAGAAACATAAAAAAAAATATAAGTTATGTATCCATCAAATATAGTTAAAATTAAATATTTCATATACTTACAGTATAAAGTCGTTGCACGATGAGGAGACGGTGGTGGAGTTCCATCTGATTGGTCAGAATCTACAAATAATGGTATTTGATATTAATAATTTGATTATCTACATAAATAAAAAATTCACATATACATATTTACACATACACACATATTCACATATACACATTTACACATACACACATATTCACATATACACAACTACATATTATTGTGGGATAAATGCATGTATTTTGTATGAATGAGTGTATATGCATGCATGTGTGTGTACGTATATATGTGGATATGTATATGTGTGTTTATGTTATATGTATGTATATGTGTATATGTATACATATATGCATGCATATATGTTTGCATGTATATGTGTATGTGGGTATGTGTATGTGTATGTGTATGTGTGTGTATATATGTGTTTGTATTCTGAATTTTTTTTCTGTTTGAGATTAAATTAACAGGAGATATTGTATGGTCGAAAAAAATAAGAGGTAAGCTAACATACCACCTAAGTCGTGGCAGTTTTTTCGTAGACAGCTACGTCTTCAGGAGTCATTTCCTCAGAAGAAGGTACACAAATTAATAGTTTATATTTATAATTTTTATATATTTTAGTAATTTTTTACATTTAATTTATGTATTTTTTTTCTTGAATAAACAGGCTACTGCAAAGAAGAGAGTGGAGTCGGGCCACACATCGCACTTAGACCAAATGGGCCATAATGGTTTTTGTAGCTACGTTTGTAAGTATATGTGTTATAGTGAGTATATTTTTTATTTTAGTTAAAATGCAAGCAACTAATGTTTTTTATTTGTTTCATTTCAGCGAAAGGATTATGGCCGATATCCTACGAAACACGAGATCGAGGATGCTATACATTTTGGATATCGGCGTTTGGGCGAGTATATACAAGATCATCCTGATGCATTTGTGAGTATTTTTAAATTTTATATAATTATTTTGTTGTTATGAATGTTTTAATTATTTTATTGATTTATGTTTGTTATATGTAATACAGGAGTATTATGGGGAGACAAATATGGATGAGGTGGAGAGACAAACACAGGAGGGACGATCTCGATCGTCACAGGGTGATCATGACGATGAGGATGAGGAAGATCAGGATGATCATGATATTGCTGATGATGATGATGATTAGGATTTTAGTTGATTATGACATTGGATTATATGTATTTACATTGATATATATATATATATATTTTTTTTTTTAATCTATATATTTTTCATTTCAGTTATGTTTTGAATTGTGTGTATGGTATTAAGTAATGAAGAGTTTTGTTCTATTGATTGTTATTATTGTTTATATTAAGCATGTGTTTCAATACTTTAATTATATAATTCATTCATATGTGTGTACCTAAGTGTATATGTATGTGTGTGTATATGTATGTATGTGCATGTGTATGTGTGTGTATATGTAGGTATGTGCATGTGCATGTATAAGTGTATATGTGTGTATGAGTATGTGCATGTGCATGTGTATGTGTGTGTATATGTATATGCATGTATATGTATAACTCTATGTGTATGTGTGTGTATGTGCATGTATATGTGTATATGTAGGTATGTGCATGTGTGTGCATGTGTATATGTGTTCTAATACTTTAATTATATAATTCATTCATATGTGTGTACCTAAGTGTATATGTATGTGTGTGTATATGTATGTATGTGCATGTGTATGTGTGTGTATATGTATGTATGTGCATGTGCATGTATAAGTGTATATGTGTGTATGAGTATGTGCATGTGCATGTGTATGTGTGTATATGTATATGCATGTATATGTATAACTCTATGTGTATGTGTGTGTATGTGCATGTATATGTGTATATGTAGGTATGTGCATGTGTGTGTGCATGTGTGTGTGCATGCGTATATGTGTTTTAATACTTTAATTATATAATTCATTCATATGTGTGTACCTAAGTGTATATGTATGTGTGTGTATATGTATGTATGTGCATGTGTATGTGTGTGTATATGTATGTATGTGCATGTGCATGTATAAGTGTATATGTGTGTATGAGTATCTGCATGTGCATGTGTATGTGTGTGTATATGTATATGCATGTATATGTATAACTCTATGTGTATGTGTGTGTATGTGCATGTATATGTGTATATGTAGGTATGTGCATGTGTGTGTGTGCATGTGTATATGTGTTTTAATACTTTAATTATATAATTCATTCATATGTGTGTACCTAAGTGTATATGTATGTGTGTGTATATGTATGTATGTGCATGTGTATGTGTGTATATGTATGTATGTGCATGTGCATGTATAAGTGTATATGTGTGTATGAGTATGTGCATTTGCATGTGTATGTGTGTGTATATGTATATGCATGTATATGTATAACTCTATGTGTATGTGTGTGTATGTGCATGTATATGTGTATATGTAGGTATGTGCATGTGTATATGTGTTTTAATACTTTAATTATATAATTCATTCATATGTGTGTACCTAAGTGTATATGTATGTGTGTGTATATGTATGTATGTGCATGTGTATGTGTGTGTATATGTATGTATGTGCATGTGCATGTATAAGTGTATATGTGTGTATGAGTATGTGCATGTGCATGTGTATGTGTGTGTATATGTATATGCATGTATATGTATAACTCTATGTGTATGTGTGTGTATGTGCATGTATATGTGTATATGTAGGTATGTGCATGTGTGTGTGCATGTGTATATGTGTTTTAATACTTTAATTATATAATTCATTCATATGTGTGTACCTAAGTGTATATGTATGTGTGTGTATATGTATGTATGTGCATGTGTTTGTGTGTGTATATGTATGTATGTGGATGTGCATGTATAAGTGTATATGTATGTATCAATATGTGCATGTTCTTGTGTATGTGTGTGTATATGTATATGCATGTATATGTATAACTCTATGTGTATGTGTGTGTATGTGCATGTATATGTGTATATGTAGGTATATGCATGTGTGTGTGCATCTTCATCATGTATAAGTGTATGAGTGCATATCAATAAGTGTGAGTATGGTATGTAATGAAAATAACACAATTCAAATTATCTACAAATAATAGAAATTGTACTTACAATTGTTAGCCATAGTTTTTGCTTGGTTAGCTTCTTGAATAACCTGCAATAAAGAGAGAAAGAAAAGAGAGAGAGAGAGAGAGAGATCTAGAGAGAGAGAGAGAGAATTCAAAGAGAGAAAGATGTAGAAAGAGAGAAACAAAGACAGAGGGAGACAATAACAGAGAGCTTAGGCAAAACAACAATTCTGCATATACTTGCTTCAGCTCGTAAGCGCAGCACAATTGTGAACGTTGGAGAGCTCTTCGATCGGATGCGTGAAAATGCCGATTGCAGAGCCTCCAACGTTTTAATTTTTGTCCGTCAACAGATCGTCGTGTAAGCGATGCTATTCGTCGTCATATAAACGACATTTTTTAGCGTCGCTTATGCGACGGCTATTGACGTCGCTTATGCGATGCAAAAAAGCTTCGCTTATGCGACGGCTATTGACGTCGCTTATGCGACGCAAAAAAAAGCGTCGCTTAAGCGACGCGTTTAAATAGCGTCATTTTAGCGACGTTATACGCGAGCGTCGCAATCCAAGTCACAAATACCGTCATTTTTTGCGTCATCTAATCGACGGTCTACGCCCGATGCTAATTACGATGCAAGTTGCAATTTTATAGCGATGAAATTCTGTCGCCTTAACCGTCGCTATACGCCCGTATTCCTTGTAGTGTAGGGAGACAATTTTGAGGCAGTCCATGAGAGACAGAAGAAGGGGGAGAGGTTACTTTTTAGGATTCTTGAGTGGCTTAACTGCCGATGTGGAGATTCTCACCGCCTCTTTCCTTTTTGTTTTTGACTTTTCTTTGGCAAGAGGGCTATCAGTAGCCATAGCCACATCCATATTGGTAGTTTCTAGTTCAGCCTGCATTAAATCTTCATCATTTTTGTTCAGCTGATCAATAAAAATATCATCACTGGATTTAGAATTATTAACCTTAACATCATTCACATTAGAGGAAAGAGGAAGAATACTAGTGGGTTTGCAACTACCCTTTTTACCAATAGTGGTCCATCCTGGTTCTTCACCAAAGATACCGTCCTGCACAGTAGAGTTGGGACAAGTATTTACTTGTTGTTTTCTTGTATTGTCTGATCCTGCAACATCAATTTTATCAATATCTTCAAGGATTTGGTAAGGATTGCTAATTTCTTTAACCAACATCTCAGGTTTCTGCACAATATTGAAAGTTTTCCTTCTATTCTTGATAGGAGCCTTCTTATTCCATTGATCTGTATGAGCAGACTCTTCTTTAACATTATTAAAACCCTGTTTTTTGATGTCATCGTCTTTGTAATCTTTGGCTTTAGTTACCATCAGACTTGGACAGTCTCTGATCAGATGACCTTGTTTATAACAATGAAAACAGGCATTAGGGAGGTTCTTATACAAGACCTTTTGCTCATGCAGTTTGAGACCTTCAGAGTTCTTTAATATTAACACAGATTTTATTCTCTTAGATGTGTCAACTTCGATCAGCATTTGCGGATCCCACTTAGGATTGAATCCACTTTTTGGTCTCTGTCCCAAGACTTTACCAATGAGATTACCCAACTGTTCTAACCAAGGATAATATTCAACTGGCAGGTCTTGAAATTCTACCCACACAGGAACCTTAGTTGGTTTAGCCCCCCTAGGGTTAAAGGCAGGATACCATTTGAAAAAGGAAATAGGAGTATTCCTAATAATCCAGTGTCCTTCAGCTATTACCTGCATAGCATTATGGTCATCTTCAAAAAAGAAGAGAAAGTAATTATTGGGGAGGTACTGGATGTGTTTGGCAAAAAGCCCTCTGCTCTCCCAATTGATTTTCATCCAATTTTTTAGGTTTTCCTGAGCAGACCGGGGACCATGGTAGAGACCTATCACAACTTTCTCTGACAGGTGATTATTCCATGACTCTAATGAGGTACTTTCAATAATAAGAGTGCAATCATCCCTATCCTCTTCCACATCTTCCAAATTAATAAAATGAGGAGAGCTCTTATCCTCGGAGAAGTCCTCAATAATTTTTTTCCCTTTCCTATCAAAGTTAATATTAAGGGAAGCGTGCATACCTGACAGACTTTGAGAGTTGAACATAGAGAATGGAGCATGAACTGTGGATTGGACAGCATTTGCATACGAGAGACCGGCATATCTCTGTGGGGATAGCAAGGGGTTACGGTTTACCTGCGAGTCACACTGAGCAGAAGCATCATCAGCACCAGAGGGAGGCCCAGCGTTAAGACGATTGGCATCGAATACAGGATTCAGCATGGAGTTCAGCGTGCCAAAAGCATCATTTGCATCAGCTATTCCATTCCTAAGCGCCTCATGAAGCGCCATTGACACTGACAAGGAGGCAGAACGACAGACCCCCCCCTAGGGGGGCAACCAAGCAACAGAGAACTTCGCGACACAGAGGGAGCGGAAAACCCTAGTCTATGAGCCCGCCCAACTTAGACATTCTTAGCTCATCACCTTCTACTCTCACGTACTGATATTGCCTGTGCCCGTTCTTGCTTCAGGAATCTCGGTGAGAACGAAAGTTTGCAGAGCCTCAACTGTAGTTGCGCAGTTCTGGATTGGGGATCATGGCAAGTTTGACTTTGCCACACATAAGAACAGAAACACTATTGATGTGCACACAATAGTGTTCTCTCTCTTTCTCTGACTCTCTATCTCTCTCAATCAGAGAGGATTGATACAACAACGCAGCATGAGCTTACAACAGAGAGAATCTCTCTCTCTCTCTCTTTGCATTGCGCTATGTATGATGTAGTGAAAGAACACGTCTTTGTATACGTTGTCTCTCACTTGAAATCTTCTCTTCGCCTGCGGGCTATTGTATTCTATCGGCTACCTACGTACAGTATGAGAGGACGTGATCTGAAATGGCTTTCTTTGGTGGTAGATTGAGAGCAACGAGGCGAGTTACTTCCCTGAGGAACGACGGATGAGTAGTAAGGAGAAGCGCTCTACTCTTCGAGCTTCTCCAACTGATTATGGAGCAGCCATAACTTTTTGTAGTGGCTCAGAGCACCATACCTCAAAAGCCAACAATGCTTTCTGGAAGCTGTACTGCCTGGAGCAGGTTGTTGCTGGGCGCACAATCAGAGGCTGGAGGTTTCCGTTCTCTATATCAAAGAGGAAGCATTATTCTCCACGATTCAGAACTCCGCTAGTTGGCGACTTCTTCTACGCAATATTGGTGTCTAATAATGAGACCGTTCATGCTACTCATAATAAGGAACAGCAGGCCTTCATCAGCATCAATCGAAGTTAAAAAATAATAATAATAATAAAATTTAAAAAAATAGCCACGAAAAGAAAATTGACGAATCCCCTATGGTGCCATTCATTGATCATGAGGTAAAAAATACAGAGAGTAATAGTCGATGTACTTATGGAACAGATGCGCAGACCACTAAAGAATGATGCTTCACTCATATGTGCTAAAAATGAGTTGGGCTGACTATGATGATCATCCACCAATCCAAGAGCAAGGGTGGGAGACTGGGAAAGATGGGGGTAAAGGATGGGAGAATGATGAAGAGGGGTGGAAGGGTGGGAAAATGGGTAAAATGAGTACCACAAAATTGATGGAAAAAGGCTTCTTTCAATGAAGAGAAAGCACACCACCAAGGTTAAGCATAATCACCACCAAAATCACCACCAAGACCCTCCACCTAACGCTCTGATAGCATGTAGAGAGTACATGCGCAGAAACAAAATGAAAAGAAGAGTGTACTCAAAAAAGAAAGAGTGTGTGAGACTCAAAATGAGTAGGCCATGAAATGGATAAACTCATGTGGATTAGAAATGAGCTTGAAGACAAACGGATAAAAGAGATGTGTAGGATCCTAAAGAAGAAGCAACTCAAGGAAGAGATCCCTTTTATGGTAGATAACAACAAGAGGGAATGCTCTTCAACAGAAGAGAATATTGACTTATTGACCAACCACTTCACTCAACTCATGGGGGTGTCCATGTCACTCACTTCTCAGAGATAGGATTGCACGGCTATCATCTCAAGAACCAAATAAAAAAGAATTCCAAAAAGCATATTGCATCTTCTCGACTCCCCAATCACCACCATAGATATTTTAGAAGTTATAGATGCTCTTTGTAGTGGTAAAAGCCCAGGTGTAGATGGTCTCACCAATGAGTTCTTCAAGTCTTTCATGAATGACTTAGTTAAACCCCTACTTATGGTTTGGTAGGAGACCTTACACTTTGGCGCTCTCCTTAAATTTCTCAATGAAATGGTGATTAACCTAATTCACAAAAAAGTCAAAAAAATAGGATCGAAATTGGCGACCCATCACTATGTTGCAAACTAGATATGAGATATTAGCTAAGATTATGGGAAATTGCATTACCTTCCATCTGCATTCATGGATCAGTGAGGACCAAAAGGGTTTCATAAAGCAAACATCGATCTTGGATTCAATTACTGATGTGTGGGAAGGTTTGGAGTTTGCTAAGGAGTCCTCTCCATTAAGCTTGATTTCGACAAAGCATACGATCACTTAGAGTAGGATCTCATTCTACAATCCTTGAAAGATATAGGTTGTGGATCCAAATTCATCAAAAATTATCTCTACACTTATGGGGAATGCCTCAGCTTGAATTAATATCAATGGTCCACTCTCTCAAGAAATCAGGTTAAAAAACTTTATTAGATAGGGTTGTCCTCTTGCTCCTCTTCCTTTTGTCATTGCCACTAATGGTCTGAGCTGCTTGATTAGTCAGCATACCCTTTTAGGAGAGATCCAAGGTCTTCAGCTCCCTCATAGTGAGAATCAAATGCAATGAGACTCTTCATCGATGACACAAATGCTTTTGTGCATAATCACCCTTATAGTATTAACACCTTCATCACTTCAAAACTACTTTCAAGGCTATTTTGGGGCCCTCACCATAATTCTTGACTAACTAGGGATGTAAAGAAATAAGAATGGATAGATTTTTTGGCTCCTAGGTATCCCGATGGGTTTTGAAGTATTTATTGGTCAACGTTGGAATGGGGTTCTAGACAAACTAGATACTAAATTTTCCTACTGGAAGGGCATGCAGCTCAACTTGGTAGGGCATTCTATGGTGATCAACACCTTCCTCATCTCATTTATTCTCTATTTTCTTACTTGTTGGAGACTGAAAGACAAAGAATTAGTGAATCTTGAAAGTACTTGTAGAAATTATCTCTAGACCGGTGATCCCAATAGGAGGAGTGTGCCCAAGATCAATTGGGTCTTGTGTGCTGACCAAAAAGATTCTGGTGGTTTGGGCATTTTGAATGTGAGAGGTATGGAAGATAAGTTGGCTGCCAAATGGCTGCTCAAAGCTTGGTGCAATGTGGAAGCTTCGTGGGCAAAACTAATTCCTAGGGACAAGTCCTCTCTTTCACCTAAGGGAATCCCTAGGTGGAAGAATCTTGACCTGCTCACCTTATTGTTTAGGTTCTAACCTTGTTTGCTCGATTCAGAAGAGTTGGAACAAGATTAAACCATACATCAAGGTTAATGAAGATTGGAAATAGGCGATCGTTATCAGGCAAAATGATTACATTTGGTTTCCTATTAAAGGTTTTATGGATTACGTTTTCCCTTTAAAGAGCAAAGAAGTTATGGAACAAAGGTTTTAACAAGTGGAAACATCTATGGAACCATGATAGAGGTCATTGGTTAAGGCTTGAGGACATAGACTATGTTAGGAGACATAAGGAAAAAAGTGAGCCCTGCCTGGGCCTCGTAAGGAATCCTAATTTTTAGGGATTAAATCTCTTAATTTTAGATTAAGGGTACATTGCATAACCACTAGGTGGTTTCTCAAATAAAATATTGATATTTAGAAAGTTTGATAGGAAAAACAAAAGGTTTATATCTTGATATTGAAATGAAATACTTTTTTGACCCTTCGATCTCATACTTGGAAGGCCACGATCAAATTCATGGACTAGTAGAGAGAGAAAATAGGCGGGTCCACAACTCTAATCATTATAAGAACCTAGTTTATTTGCAACCATTAGATGAGCAGGATATCAATGGATGCGAGTGATTTTGCCCAATCCACTTGTAAATAGCTTCTATGAGCCATTCGATGGAGATAAGATCCAATGCTATTCTGTGATTTGGGCTGAGCTCTCTGCACCTTTTCTTATTAGCCATTAGATTTGCCATGCCATCTAATGGGCACCTGGAAATAGGGCTGATCGCTCTGTCCTCTTGATTTTAAGGCGTTAGATCTAGCAAGAATCCAATGGGAGTCTGTGAATGGGGCTGCTCTAGTCTGCCAAATCCACAACCGTCAGATCTTTTTGATATCCAAGGGAGGAGAACAAAATATCTTCTGGTGAAGCAATCTTAGCATTTGAATCCTCACGGGATGCAATGGCTCTAAATCAAAATGTCCAAAATTCCAAGGATCTAAAGACAACCATTGGATCATGATGGCCATCCGATGGCATACATTCATTTGCAAAAAAATTTACATAAATTAAATCTGGGCCTTTAGATATACAATTCATCCAACAGATCTACTTGAACTTCATCGTCACTCAAACCACTTGATAGAAAATACCAACTTTTCTAACCGGTTTGTCTCTTTTGACCAACCCAAAACAAGGGAACCCTACTTCTAGTCTAGGAGATTAACAAACTAGAATGTGTCCACTCCTCTCTTCTCATTGGTGGATCACTAATCAACCCATAATCCAAAAGGCCCATGGAGGGTTCATTTTTTTGCCTAATGAATTGACTTTGATGACTGGTGCCTTCTCAGGCAGAGAATCAACTCTCCAGGATTGAAGGCTTAAGATGGACAAATGGTAATAAATTAGACAAAATTTTGAGGATACATAAGCACCTTGACTTGTATAGCTGCCTTAATAAGGGATGGAGTCAGAACTGGTCCAACATTAGATGGCAACTCACGTGCAAGGACCTGTGGCACCCTCATTGAGAACAAAAAATCTCTTCTTATGTGGTAAATCCTCCATCGTGAAGTCTTTACTAATGTCAAAGCTAAAAAAAACTATGGGGGCCCTCACTGGTGCAAGCATTGTGTCCGTCGAAGAGAGGACCTTGGTCATCTCTTCTTCTCATGCCCTAGAAGCATCCCGATTCGGCAATCTCTTGCCAAGATTTTGAGTTTAACAAGGCAAATTAGTTGAAAACAAGCATTACTTCGAGAAGCAATTGGTTGCTCTTTTGCCTTGTGGAATGCCATCAGAGGGGAAGCGCTCTGCAAGATATGGAAAGAAAGATGTGCGATCAACTTTGATGGCCATCAGAAAAAGTGATTGATTGAAAAATCTCTATACATGTTACGCAGAAGAATATGTAATTGTAAAAAATCTCCACCATTCAAACACCATAGGATGTTTGTTTTGTATTTATACTTGAGTTCCATAGAACTCTCTCCTATTATTATATTTATGAAGCTAACACATTATCCAAGTCCCCACATTTGTCTTCGTTTTTTTTTTTAATATTTCAGATTGCATTAATTTGCTCTTTATAGAAAACTAGAACTTATAATGATTTCCTTATAAATAGTTCTTTTTTGTTTTCGCCACCCTCCCTCGTGCTCCTTCATGGAACAAGTTCTCTCATATTTCAACTTGATGGAAGCATTAGCACACATAAATCAAAGTGTATATATAGTATAAATGTTTTAGAAAAGAAAAAAACCTCAATCAAGTCAATCATATCATGGATACATACAACGCTTTTGCACTATCTTATGCACACGAATTTTTCTTATGCATATTAGCTAAAATGTTTATGATTCAACACAAGTGTTTTTGTTTTATTAGCGCTGTAAAAGAAAACTGCTCACAATCTTGGTTTTCATGCAGAACAACTTATTTCATTTACTAAGCTAAGCTGGAAATCTGTGACAGATTTTGCAACATTTATAAATTCTTTCATAGGCATACACTCGCAGAACTGTGTATGAATGCAGATATGCAAAAAACATGTGACTTCAGATACAGTTAATCTCTCAGATTAAGCTGGAAATCTGTGACAAATTTTGCAACATTTATAAATTCTTTCATAGGCACCGCAGAACTGTGTATGAATGCAGATATGCAAAAAACATGCGACTTCAGGTTCAGTTAATCTCTCAGATTTACGTAGAAACTGGTATGTGCTCCAGCTCCAGACAAATTACAAACACTACTCTGTTACCTTCTCTCAGGAAAAACAATCCTTGAATGAAATCATCTCCTCATTCCGCAGAAGCACTATTGACAATCCCTGATTAAGAGATAATCCTTGATTAAGAGATAATCCCTGATTAAGAGATAATCCCTGATTAAGTGATGAAACAAACTGGTACGTGCTCCAGCTCCTATACGCGATCTTTGCCTCCACCCTATGATCCTCCAAACAAATCAAATGGAAGTACCTCCTTCGTGAATATTACATGCCCATCTTCAGACGAAGCTTTCTGAAATGAAATCATCTCCTCACTCCGGAGAACACTATTGACAATCCCTGATTAAGAGATAATCCCTGATTAAGAGATTAAACAAACTGGTATGTGCTCCAGCTCCTATACGCGATCTTTCCCTCCACCCTACGATCCTCCATGAATCTCCAAACAAATCAAATGGAAGTATCTCCTTCGTGAATATTACATGCCCATCTTCAGACGAAGCTTTCTGAAATGAAATCATCTCCTCACTCCGCAGAAGCACTATTGACAATCCCTGATTAAGAGATAATCCCTGATTAAGAGATGAAACAAACTGGTATGTGCTCCAGCTCCTATACGATCTTTCCCTCCACCCTACGATCCTCCATGAATCTCCAAACAAATCAAATGGAAGTATTTCCTTCGTGAATATTACATGCCCATCTTCAGCCGAAGCTTTCTGAAACGAAGCAAAGATTCCCGCCCTGACAATTGCTTATACCAACAAGTTCCACTAAAAGCTTCACGACAACTGGTCCATGTGCTTCTGCTTCATCTCATCCGAGACCTTCTCACACTAAGGCCTTTTTACTCTGCACAAAAATCACTGATTCATCACAAAAAAGAAAAATCAATTATGTCTCCTTCCCCATGCCTGTTTTGGTCCCACCTTTCTCCTGCACAACATGCGACGCAAGTTACTCTTTGCTCGACACGCAGAGTCATCGAGCTTCCAGGGAGTAGAGTATTAATGTATGTTCAGGGCCATCCCAAAAGCTGAGATTTATTGATGTGCGGTGTATTGTGCCATACACCGCACATCAATAAATACTTGGAATCTTGTAACAGAGACAATTCTTCCTCCTTTGCTGCGGTGTTCCTCTAAATTCATAGCCATCAGTGAAAAGTCGTTCCTCCATTCCCTATCTAATATTAAGTAAAAATCTTCTAATGGTGCGTAACCAAGAAGGAAGTTAAACCTGAAGAGAAAACAAAAAAGAATAAATAGTTTTGCAAGTATTGTAAGGAAAATGATCATTTCATTAAGAAGTTTTCTAAAATCAATGAAAGAGGATGGAGTGGTTGTTTTGGAGGTCTCTAGTCCTAAAATTGAGTCTCATAACTTGTTCAAAATGAAGAAAGGGAAGAAAGGGCATTTATCACTCATTGTAGCTATGATCCATCTTCTCATGAATAGTGTCTGTGTGCAATGGACTTAGATGTTTGGTGTCTTGACAATGGTGCAACCAAATATATTATCTCCTAGCATTTGGCTTGCTTCTATAGAGAATATTGTCACATGTGCTAAAAAAATACTCTTATCTATTTGTGGGAGTTGGGAAAGTTATTCTTACTACTACAAATGGTAGTATATTCACTTTATTAGATACTTCATTTGCACCAGGGATAAAAAAGATTTTGCTATTGGTCTCAACATTAGCGAAATTGGCTTAGTAGTGAAGTTTGTTGATTATAGATGTATAGTTTATATCCCCTCTGATAATGATAAAATCATTGCATCTTGAATGCTATGGTGTGGGTTTTATAAGCTCTAAATTTTATGGAAAATTTGTGAATGATTGTGCATGTGTAATTGAAGATTTTGAGGCTATTCTAGATAGGAGACTTTGGCACGCATCTTTTGATCATATGAATTTTGCAATTTTCTTCACCTGTAGAAATCTCAAATGGTGTTCTATTTCCCCAAACATTATGAAGTTTCTAAGGATGTTTGTAAGGGACGTGTTTTGCTTGTAAGTATGCAAGGGATTCTAGAGTGGAGAATCACACTAGAATCATTCCAATGTGTTTTACGCATCTGCTTCCTACTACACTTCAGACCACGTTATGCTTTTAAAACACTTATTACCTCTTTATAGTAACTCAAAGTTTCTTCATACTTAAGATACTAGAAACACTACACTTATGTTCTCCAAATGTGGAATAGTTTTATTCACACACATATTCTATCAGAATGATGTAATGGTGCGCACTACATAATTCTTGAGAGAACATATTTCAAGTATGTGAATGAGATAGACTAGAAAGTAAGAATTTGTATTAATTATCTTCTGGATGGCATTGCACAAAAATCCCATGCTCAATCCCTTATGTCCGCACTCTAGCTTGGAAAGTAATAACTAGAGAAATTTGTTCTAATAGTACGAAACTACATGATGCTTTAGACTTTAAGTTGTTAGTATTTATAAAAAGTGAAACAGTGTAGGAAAGACTTATCACCAAATCTATTATTTGTTCATAGCGATTGTTTAGAATACCCTCCCACTACAGGATTATTACATAAGAAATATAATTACCCTAATATTTATAATAAATAGCTTGCATATATTAGAATTTTGATTTGGAAGCCTAACATTGACATGCATGATGGAGTTGAACCCACTCAACATTAAATTTTTGCTTGTTGGACTTATTTGATGGTTGCATTACACGTTCCCAATTAGATATGCATTCTTTCCAAATTTCTTGCAAGGTATCATTTACCTTCTTTAGCAGGTCCTAGAACACTTTCAGCTCTACCATAGTTTTCAACATCTGCAATCTTCAAGTTTCAACCTACATCAATTGCTTTGGCCTGAAGGAGTTTCTATTGGATTTGGCTACAAAATTGGGCATCATTGTTCTTCAGATAAGCAGGTCTTTACCTTAGCTCCACCATCTCCTTTTGAACCTCTAGCTTGGCTACATTCTCTTCTCCACACTAGCATGTAAGCCAAGTGTTCTCCTCTTGGTACTTTTGAAGTTTTACATCATGCTTCATGAGTCTCCTTCTGCCTCACTCGATATTCTTCTAGCTGCACCACACGCCTCCATATGATTTATAAGAGCTACTCAATCAAGCTCTATGCATTGGCTATGAGTCTAGTCACTTTAGATTCTAGAACCTTAACTTGACTCTAGATCTATAAACTCTCATCTATGTAGGACTTTTCTACATCATCATTCAATTTAATTTCTTGGTAATTCACCTACCATTCATACATCTCCATATGGGCATCTTGAGCTTCATGAACCCATTGCTAATTGTTTTGTGCAATGCAGTCATTGGCATCATGGACCCATTGCAACTTCTACTCCATATCACATTTTCAATCCTCCCATCTCTATGGCACTTTGGTCTTGTAATTGGCAAAGTTCTTCTACATGTCTGCTTTGTTAGAACACCAATCTTACATTATGCTTGAGGTGGATTTGATCTACATCAAAAAGCTATGGTTTGGATTATGCCAAAATATCCATTGAAGCGTTCTTTTACTTATGTGCATTTATTGTATTTTTTCAAAAGATTTTTCATGGATCATTTACCATTGTAAAAGTGTAGACATTTACACATGTAAAAGTAGAAAAAGAGAGCTAAAATTCCAAGAATTTGAGGTGTTTTATTTATCAATCCTCCAAAAGTTTTTGTTCCAATTGTAATCATGTTGGCTGCTATGAGCATTTGAAGTTGATTGTCTCATCCAAAGATAGTAAGTTTTTTTGGGTTAATCAATGTGTAAACATATCTATTTTGTATTGACTCTTTCTCCTCAATGCTCCAAAGTACGTAGTGCATTTTATTGCACTTATCACATTCCTATAAGATCTATTTGAGTCTCCCTAAGCTCAAGGGTTGTTCTTGTGCCGGTTGATTGGACCGCACTTCGTTGTAACTCATTTCTCTACCTCCTACAAGCTTCACCAAGTTCTTTCAGTGGTATCTGAGCTAGATCAAGATAGGTGACATCTTTTCCTCAATGATTGAGAAGCTTGATTAACACAACTATGCAGCTTGGCAAATCAAAATGAAGGCCTATTTTCAAGGTGGAAATCTTTATGGAATTGTAGTAGGTGATGAAGCTATGCCTATTCCAAGATCCATAGGAGGACCTACACAAGAGGAGATGGATAAGTTCACAGTTTGGTGCGCAAGGGATGCTCAAGCAAGGTTGTATATACTAAACTATATCTCTGGCTTTCTATTACCACACATTAGAGGATGCAAGACATCTCAAGAGACTTGGGATGCCCTAGAGACTTTCTTTTCTGCTAGTACAAAAGCAAGGAAGAACCATCTTTGGAGCGAGCTCAACCAAATGAAGAAGACACCTAAACAAACCATCACAGAGTTTGTTATCAAGGTCAAGGAGATTATAAATCAGTTAGCATCCATTGGAGAGCTGATTGGAGAAGAGGATATCATGAGGCAAATTCTCAATGGGATTCAAAGTGATAAGCAATGGCAATCCTTCATCACAGCTTCTGATCTCATCATGGATGTGAAAACTCTAGACTTCAACATCTTTCTTGGCCAACTTTTCAATCAAGAGGTCAACAATAGCATAAGGGAAGGTAACTCCTATCATGGTAATTCAGCTAGTGCTCTATATGCAGATAGGAAGGACAAGAAGCTGAAAGGCAAGAAGAAGGATGAAGATGAGAGGAGACTTCCCAAGCCAACTTCGCAAGCAAGAGCAAGTGGAAAGGGAAGAAGAAAGGACTAGAGCATGAAAAAGCCAAATGTCATAATGTTCAACCTTGTGCTTGCACCTGTGATAAAACCTACCGCACCACTTAAAATTGTTGGTTCAATGGGAAGACTTAGAAAGGAAGTGGAAGAGGTGAATATGGCAGTAATAGAGGCACAGGTGGATACAACTTCAAGAATAAAAATAGAGGCCATAATAGAAGGGACTACAACAATTATTGTGAAGATCAAGCACATGAAGACTCATTGCTTCTAATGAATCTAAGCCACAAAGAAGGTAAAGAAGATGATAGTTTGTTCTACATAGATTCGAGATGTTCAAATCATGTTGCAGACAATATTGCTCTTCTATCTGACTTGGAAAGTCCAAAGCATAGACATGAAGTACAATTCTGAGTAAGGTTCTCTATGTACCCACTATCACTAAAAATCTAATAAGTGTAGGCCAAATAGTTGAAAAAGGATTACAAGTTAGGCTCACCCAGCATGGAGCTTTTATGGAAGATCCATGTCAAGGCTTCAAGAAGATAGCCAGAGAAGAGAAGCATGGTAGGCTTTTTACTTTTGAAGTAGAAGAAACCAAGAACATAGCTCTATTCACTTTTGGGTCTCACACCCTAAGTGAGCTTGAAGTGTGGCATAAGAGACTTTCTCATGTGAATGAAAGAACCTTGAAGGATATATGCAGGGATGAAAGTGTTATATGACTCCCAAAAATATCAAAGCAACACATGATCAATAGATATGATGCATGTCAAATTGGAAAGGTGCAATGAAAACTATTCAACCACAATGGCTACATCCACAACAACGTATTGGACTTAGTAAATACAAATGTATGGGAACAAGTCAAGAACCTTCATTTGTAGGATCAAGATATTATGTCTCATTTATTGATGACCATAGTAGATGGACTATTCTATACTTTATCGAGTAAGAATAAAGTGTTTGATTTCTTCAAAAAGTATCTAGCACATGTGGAGAATCATACAGGTAGATCACTCAAGAAGCACAGTTGTAATGGAGGGGGAGAATACTTCTCCAAAGAGTTTGATGAGTTCTTGTAGGATAAAGATATCAAAAGGGAAGTGACTACCAGGTACTCTCCTCAACTAAATGGAATTGCATCGAGGAGAAACAAGACATTGGTTGGATTAGCCAGAACATTGCTTAAAGAGAAGAGGTTGCCCCATTATCTGGGTTGAGGGTATTTTGTGGAATTCCCCATGAAAAGATGAGAAACGTATTTTTCTTGTAATCTTTGTAACAACTTTTTATCAAGAGGTCCACAATATTGCATTGCAAGTCATAATTACAAGAGCAAATGTTGAAATGGATTAAAAATGATGATTTGAAAGCATTGTATGGACTTTCAATTCAGTTATCTTTTGTTTCATTGAAGTGTATACAAAGAAAAACAAGAACTGCAAAAATTCAAGTACTTGCAAACGGCATTCCCAACACCAAGTCTGCTATTGTTTGAGTCATTTAATTATATATCTTATTTGATAATGAAAGAATACATATCTTATTTTGAGCTCAATCCCATAGATAACAAAATATGATATAACCAAGTTTGATCCGCTAAAATTGGTTGCTTCTTGATTCAATTCTACAATCTACTTGTGCCATCAAGTTACACCTAGTTTGACTCAATTATGGCAAGTTAGTTCTTGGTTCAATTCAGCCAAATGTTTAAATAGATCACAAGACCCAAGGCTCATTTTACAAATGCACGAGTCAAGATAGAGCACAGAGAGCAAAAGAGCATAGAGAGAAAAAGAGCACAGAGAGAAAAAGAGCAAAGAAAGCCTAAGAAAAGTAGAAAGTCAGCAATGGAGAAGAAGGGAGCTAGTGAAATTTCTCACAAAGTAAGCAAAATTTACCAGCAATTAAAGATTCCTTTTTAAAACCCTAGAAATCATAGTACTTTTTTGCACTAATTTACATTTTGGTCCCACTTCATAGTGATGGAACTTGGTGCCAAGCATCGAGATTGCACAAAAAGGCGATGCCAGGCATCTAATTTTGGGGCGAACTCGATTCGAGGCTTCAAATTTTGGATGAGGTCGATGCCTCGCATCAACCTACCCTGCAAACTCAATGCTAGGCATCGACTTGGTCGAGAAGGTCGATGTGAGGCATCAACTTGGCCGAGAAGGTCGATGTGAGGCATGGATCTGACCTCCGAACTCGATGTCAGGCATCAACTTGGGCAAGAAGGCGATGCCAGGAATCAATTTAAACCATTGGTTCAATGTGTCGCATCAACCCAATGGTTCAAGTCGATGGCTGACATCGACTTCCTTGCCAAACTCGATGCATGGCATTGAGTTTGGAGGCCAGATCTATGCCTCGCATCAACCTTCTTGCCCAATTTGATGCTTGTCATCGAGTTGCCCCACATAAGGTAGATGCTTGGCATCAGCTTTGCCCCCAAATTTGATGCATGGCATCGAATTGGACTCCAGGGTTCATGTTTTGCATAGGCTTGATGCCCGATATCGACGGCTAGCATCGCTTTGGACATCAAGGTCAAGCATGGCATCGAGTTGGAGCACAACCAAATTCGATGCCTGGCATCGAATTTGGGCTTGTACGCCAAATTCAATGCCAGTCATCGAGTTGGAGCACAACCTTGATGCCTCGCATTGATGTGGCCCCCAAACATTGAGATGAATCTTATTCCTAGAATAATGTCATACCCTTGGCTAACATAAATTGTATCACTTCAAGGACACTGAGAAGCGCGAGGAGAAATCTTTTAAGAAGTTGAAGGTGACATAATGAGGAAACAAATTTAGAGTGAGGATCATCGCCATGCTGCTTGCATTTGAGTGTCAAAACACCAAGGATTTTTCTTATCTATCCATAGAACCAATACAAGTCACAATGAAAGTTGTAATAGAGGTTTAAGAAGGAGGTCGCATAGTTCCAATGAAATCCAATTAAAAAAATTGTTGCATATAGTATTGAAAAGTGGTTGGCATATTCCTTAAGTGGAACCACATAATAGTACATGCAAAGACTCCCCAATTAGTAATGAAGGCTATTTTAGGGATTTGGCCACTTCTATGCATACTTGGTTGTAACCATTGAAGCCATCTAGAAAAAATAGCATTTTTGTTCCTAAAAATTAATCTATTATTGTGTCTAAGAGTGGCAAAGGGAATAGTTCATGAATTATAGTAGCATTCAATTTTTGATAATATATGTAGATACCAAACTATTTATTTCATCTCATGTACTTTCTGTAGTTGGGTTTCCTTTACCATCGTTGGAAGACCAAGAAAGCATCTGGTTTAAGCGATATCTAATGAAAGTGGAGGCAAAGGTCCAATCCTTGCATGCCCTTCCAATCCAAAGAAAATAGACCTTGAAAATCATGAAATATGTTAATAAATCTAATTTGAAAACCATTGGGAGTTTGGCCCATACTTTGATCATTTGTGGTTGTTATTTTTGTGCCTATTTTACACTCTTCAATGAGGTCCTCTTTGACCTGATTATTATTTTTTACCAATTCATCTTCAAAATTGTGTAACATTTTTGTCTTATCCATTTATGGAAATTCTTATTCCACTACTACAAAAGCCGCAACTTCTCTAGTACATACATACTGTGAAACAATTGCATTTACATCAATCAATCCTACCCACTAGAGGGTGCAATTCGCTTCCAAGAACTTTGCTTCCTCATCGTCGTAGAGGCCATCTAACATATCTAATGGATCAACTAATATTGGTAAGTGATTTGCAAGGTACTTTTCTAATTTTTCCCAAATGAACTAATACTTTTGGTTTCCCTTGTAGAATGTCAGTATCTATGTAAAACAATCTTGGTCAACTTTAGGGTTCTTGAGCTACAATACTTTGAATAACAAGTTATACTTATCCTTCCTTTTTGTTAGTTCAATGAGTACAAAACTCATGTTGCACATTACTTATTACACCCAAATTGGAATATCCTACATGGCTGACTAGCTTTACTCTAGACTAATCTACCATTTGAATACAAAAGGGAGCCTATTGGATGTCCTTTTATCCCATACGATGGGAGATAGGGAGTGTAACGATATTAACTCATGATCCTCCACAGGTCAATGCACTGGTAATAGCTTTACTTTTGTAACAAACGGTGATTAAGGGTACAACATAAATGGCAAGGGTTTCCTCCACTTCTAATTGGTTTACTTGGATTTCATGATAGTCTTCTTGATTATGATATATTTTTTGAAGGGCTTCTAGCAACTCACCTTTGTGGAACTCTAGTACAAAATCCAATAGTGGACCTAAGGAAAAGTGAATAGTGGCATTGGCCTTCTATATCTACCAAATTTTAGATTTTCTACTATCAATTCTACAATCTATATTATTATTTTAACATTGAACACTGGTTTTTCCTTTTGTCATATTTGATGCTTTGATTCACTCCCTTTGACTAGGTCTCGACGCCATGAACTAGCTACCCAATATGTAGCCTCCTATCCTACATAGTGGATGTTGTTGGTCCAATCTCAGTAGCATATTTCATCCTAGAACAGTTTGTGAGAGCAATGATAGTTTCTATGTACACCAATCCCATCATATTGGCTATGAGTGGCCTCATTTCCTCTTCTCTTTTCCTAATCATATTCATGGGTTTTTGGCAAATTTTTTTGTGACCTATTGCTAGGAAATTTTTACATATTGGACCTCTGTGGTCCCATTGATAATCTATATTCTTATTGAAGTTCTTGTGGCATGGATCAAATCCACCATAACCTTGGTTGTGTTGTGATGGGTTTCCACCTCGATTCCGGTTAGAAGGTCCCACTAATCCTTGGGTCTATGCCATTGTATTCACCCAAAGAGTATACTAATTCTAATGTCCTCCATAATAGTTGATCTACACTTGATCTTAGTGGTTTTTTGGCATTGTTCCACCCATTCTAATGAAACTTTCATTGTTTTGGTTTTTTATATCACAAATATTGCAAAACATCTAGATTAATTGGCATGTTGTTGCAATATGCCAAGAATGACAACATTTGGTACACTTCAATTGAATTAATGGATCTTAAGAGTATTTGTGATGTTACAGTGCTAAGGTTGCTAGATCATTGATCACCATGGAACCAATAAATTGAGTCCGACTTGTTTTTTAAATGAAATCAAGCATATCTTTTTTCGTCCCACAAGAGGACCAATACTTCTATATATACATAATTTTTTCTAACTCAGATTGGTTATGACATGTATCCACAAGTGGTTTTTCCTTCAGGCTTGTAGCTCGTGCATATCTTGATTGAGCAAGAAGCAAGTTGCTATGGCCAGTTATAGTTGTGAGGCTAAGTATAGGGAAACTTTCATAGCTTTTATTGATTGTGTATGGCTCAGACACCTTAAGGATGACTTGGGTGTTGGTCAAACTTCTACCACCACCATATTTATTTAAAGAGTATTGGCAATTGTGAGGAACTCTGTGTTCCATGATTTCACTAAGCATGTGGAGGTGCACTATCATTATGTTAGAGAGTGAATCTCTATTTGGAGAGATCAATTCAGCATGTGCCCACATAGGATAATGTTACAATCCTGTTTCCAAAGGCTTTGCATCATGAGAAGTTTGAAGCTTTTTGCAAAGCACTAGGTGTACTCCCTTTTGTGGATTGATCATAATCCACATTGGTTGACATTTATACATGTGTTAGATCCTGGTTCATTGCATCACTAATAGGGGGTATATATTAGTAGATGTGTAAACACACTTAGGACCATCAGGGAACCTTTTTTGCATTTTTTGAAGGTTTTTTCCATGGCTTGTATATAGGCCTATAATCCTGATGGGCTACTTACCTTTGTACATTCACTTAGTGATAGGATCAATGTTGAGCTCCAAGATTCTTCTTCTTCCTTTTGTTGTTTGCATGCTTATGTAGCCCTTGAACTCCGAGCCAATTGTATGATCATAATCCACTACAATTTCCCATTTGAATGGGCCGATTGTATGATTCTAATCCACTACAATTTCCCATTTGAATGATTTTGTGATTCCAATGACTAGATGGAATAGATGGATAGATTTCTTGGAATTGTTGCAACCATGGTTTTGGTTGTGCATAAATTTTCTGGATGGGTTCTTGTTGTGAGCATCAATGAAACAAGTTCATGATTAATTTACAAACTTTCTCCAAGCATGTGTAGTCACCTATTGGGATAGTTTGTTATTGCATTTGAACTTGTTTGACGCTCTTTAGGTGACTAGCAACTTTCAAAGTAACAATAATGGAACATTATATGGAGGGAGGAAAATGGACAACAAATTTTTTACATGAGCCTAGACATTAAGCTTTGGAATGCCATCAGAAATTGTGCCTCCTGAAACTCTCCTACTACTTGAATGCAATAAACTCTCCTACTCCTTGAATGCAATGTTGATGATCGAGTGCACATATGAAGAGAAAGTGTTTTGAGGTGGGGAAACGCTTGCTTTGCATGTTAAGTTCCTTGAATCGGAATCTTATTTTTATTCTGATGAGCATATAGATTGGTATTTTGACAACTATATAGATGGAAACGTCCAAGTACTAATGATGAAAATTTACGTGTACAATTGACCATTATAACAATAGAGCACAAAAATATTGTGACCTGCATTTGTTTACCAATTCTTTCATAGCGATGGGTAGAATAACATATGCAATCAAAGTACACATCAAAAAAATTTTGATTGTGTTGTAGTGACTAAAAACCAATCAAGGAGCATATGTGATTGTATCTTCCATTCCAGTGCATGTGTGAAAAAGAAAAGCACAAAAGAATGGAAAAATGACAGAATAATGTTTTACAAGACATAGCATCCCAAGGGGATCAAGAACTCCTAAGTGAAGGCGTCACTCCTAAGTGAAGGCGTCAGTGGGTCTTATTTATTGGGTATGTATTCCTCATTGATACAAGTCTACCACACTCTTGTTCAAGCTAAGAAGTTATGTGCCTAATATACTAAGGCCTTATTGTGGCCCTAACTTGTATGCTCACTTTAGGTTCTCAAGAATTTCATGGCTTTCGCTTTAATAATTCAACATATGTTTGTTGGATATTCTTTGCTTAGGGATGAATTATTTTTTCCTCTTCTTGGGTAACTTTTATTCCCAAATTTTATTGCTTTGCATTAGTGTATTCCATGGTGTCCCAATCTCCTATTAGTTACAATTGTCCCGTTTTTCCATAGATAGATGTATTGCTCTATTTTGCAGTGTGTTTAGGACCACATTGTTTGTTTAGGACTCCATTGTTTGTTTAGGACTCCACATTGTTTCTAAGAGCATGCTTTGGAGGAGTCCTACGAGCTTGTGATGAGATCACAATTCTACTTGCTTTGTGATGGTGCATGTGCCTTATTAACTTTTTCCAACCTTTTTGGTCAAGAAACTAGTGGCCAAATTCAATCCTATTAAATGGTCTACGAGCTAATATTATCCTTTAATGACATGATTTAGTAATTCCTAATAGTGGGAAAAAAGGAAATTAATCTTCATAGTTTCACCATGTGGAAAGTTACTAACACTTCTCCACAATAATGTGCATGTGATCCATCAGATCCCATGAGAGTAGCATCCATTAGTCTTATGCTTGCAGCAAGCCTCTAGTCATGTGAAAGTGAGATGAGATTACTCATTGCGCCTATGTCTATGAGACTTTTTAGGGTTTGGAGGACTATGGCCATATAGAGAAAGATAGGTGGTCCTCAATCAATAACCTTTCTTGGAAGGTTATTCACCTTACATATGGCCATAAGGACGCCTTTATGTTGTTCTATGTCAGCCCTAGCTTCTTGACATAAGATCTTCTTTTATATGCATGCTAAGGCTTTAGCTTAGGCATGCTCCCATATTCTGTCTTCTTTATGATCCTTGTTTTTTTGCAATTGCAACAATATCTCTTCGGTGATATGTTCTTGGTAGATCTGAACTCTACATCCATTTACGTAGTTTACAATTGCATTGATATCCAATGAGGCTAATTGTACCATGTCACTAGGTGATATTCGATGTATCGGACATATACTCTTTCCTATAGCATGTCCCTTTTAGTCGCTCTAGGTTTTCAAGAAACTGAGAGAACCCATTTGTGATCCATTAATATCCACGTGCAACTAGAGAGTTGGCACTAAGAAGTAAATTAGGAGAACCCCGCTTGTTGTCCATAAACAAGCGAGTTTAGGGGCTCATTCCTAGAGTATTCTTATAGGCCAAAACTCAAATTGTATGATGCTTATTTTCTATCCCAATCAAATCTACAATTATTGACCAATTCTATCAATATCGTACATAGGACTTTGTTAAGAGCTCTTTGCTTGTGGGCGGACTAGTGTAGATTTATGATGAATGATCATGACCTCTTTGATTAAGTGATCAATCACTTCATTGATGAAGTGTGCTCCTTAATCACAAATGATCTTAATCGAGATCCCAGAGCATGTGAAGAAATTTTCGGATAAGGATTTAGAAATCGTGTGCATCATTCTTCAATACAAGTTTTGGCTTCAACATAGTTTTTCAAGTCCAAGCCCGCATAGCCTAGTGGTTGATGCTTTGAGTCTCAAAGGAGGAAGTCCTGAGTTCAAATCCTGGCTGGACATAACCATGAGTTCCCAAAGATGGGTGTCCATGAAGTTCCCCAAGATGGGTGCCTCTACCTTACGAGGTGGGGTGTGTGTGTCTTTCCAATTCATTGTACTTATATATATATATATATATATATAAAATCGGCATGTGAACCAAGCGTCCAATCATGCATGTTCATTATTGCGCTCGAATGCCTGCTGTTAACAAAGTGGATGGCCTGCATTGTCTTTTCAAAGATCAATAATGCTTAATGCAAAAGCTGCATTCTGTGTCCCTTTACTGTTCTAAAAAAAAACAAGGTTCTATGGCTGTTAGCAGCCTAAATCATCCCCGTTCACCTATGTCGGAAAAAACGCAGAGATGGCTTTTGAATTGTCAGCACTGTTTTTTAAGTAAAAAAGCTTTAATCACTGATACTTTGACATACGAAAACAAGATCCGAAATACACACTATTCTAAGAAAAATCTGATCCAAAATGTTATACCTTGACCTGACAAGCAAGAACAGAACGCATGTTTAATTGTGAAGGAAATGATAAATTCATGTCTCACATTGGGGATCACAATGTTTTCCAGATGAATTCACGTCTCGTGTGAATGAAATGTGATATTTCATACACGCACACTGATGCTTTACATTGCAATGTGCCCTTGAAAGTGTAGCTAACCTTGAATGGCAGCTCCACGACCGCATATACAGGCATAGAAACTGTTAGCCCAAAGACAAGAAATCTCAGGTTTAATTGAATCACATATCCACAACATGCAGACTTGAGCATTGCTAATGTTGCCTCGCTATATCTGGTTCTATACAAAGATCATGGAGAATGAATGCCTCCCACCTAATAGCGCACATTTCACGATGTGTGTTTTCTCTGACATACAGAGAGACAGGACCATTGCTCACAATTCGAAATCAATTAAAATGCACATGGTATCATGTTTGAAGACCACAAGGGTTTTCTCATCTAATACTGAAAAAGCCAATACATTGCATCCTTACACATGTTACTCGAGAAATGACTATCACAATTAGGTGTGATTAGGTGTCTCTGTCTAAGACACCATGCCTAACTAGGTTTAATACGGAGAAAGAAACAGTACACCTGACGGTATGTCTAAATAGAGAGAGCCTATGCCCAGCACAATCCCGTTATAATTCTGTCTAAAAACTGAGCCAATGAAGAGCACCCTTTAAACATAGACCGAGTTCGTAGATCACTGCATCATCAGGAAAGATGTTACCAGGACTACCAGATTTCCTACCACACGAGTTCAGATGCTGCCTTGCTTTAACCGAAGTTTTGAGTCTCAAAAGTCCAAGTAAAAGTTAAGTCATAAAGCCCAGAGAAGTCTCAAAGTCCAACTAAAAGTTAGTCATAAAGCCCAGAGAACAGTTGAGATCATTCAAGAAAGATAAACCAGCTTATCCTAGCATCCATTCTGATCATGATCATTACACACGATCACAATTAGCTGCCACTGCCACCATGACCATAACTGGCTTATTTAAGAAATTGGGACAATTATATTTTGTAAATCATTTCATGATCAGGATAGCTAATGCCATGTAAACCATTTCATAATCAGAATCGCTAATACCATGTAAACCGTTTCGTGATCAGAATAGCTAATACCATGACCTAACCCTATCTGACCATTGAATAACATGAAGCAAAAATGCAGCCATGACCTAATCGTATCTGCCTGAGACAAAATGTTAGTTTGTTGATCAGTTCATGATCAGGATGTTCAGGATAGCTAATGCCATGTAAGCCATTTCATAATCAGAATAGCTAATGCCATGTAAGCCATTTCATAATCAGAATAGCTAATACCATGTAAACCGTTTCATGATCAGAATAGCTAATACCATGACCTAACCATATCTGACCATTGAATAACATGAAGCAAAAATGCAGCGATGACCTAATCGTATCTGCCTGAGACAAAATGTTAGTTTGTTAATCAGCTCATGATCAGGAGGATAGTTAACACGATGACCTAATCCTAGCTCACTATTGAATAACATATAACAAACATGTATCCATGGCCTAATCCTATGTGACGGTTTGCATGATCGGGGTAGATGCAGTCCAGTATCATAATGAAGCAAAGACATAAAAGCTATTATTTCTTGTAAAGGCCTGGAACTTGGGATGATGAAGACCATTAAAAAAAAAGGGCCATAAAACCTGTACAAAAGTTTGCTGTGCATTTTTTAATTATACGAAGAGTCTCAGAACCCGTGTAAAAACCCTTATTTTGCATTCATGATTTACACCGCAAGAGTTGCCTACAAATGGCCTCTCACTCGTGATGCAAAAGACGATCGCAAGCTCCCGAAAAACATTATTGGGCATTGTTAAATTATACAGCGAACTTCAAACTCTGCAAGCTTAAACTATACAAGAAAAACTTGTTTTATTCAGTTCGTCTTTTTATCAATTAAGTCCTACCTTGACACAACATGTAGCTAGGTTTCTGTTTCATAATTCAGATGACGTTTGAGACGAATCCGCAGCATTTCTAACACACTCTACTTCGAGGACTTCTGGTACAAGTCCTTTTCCCTGCAGCCATGGATTCGCAGAAGGATGAATTCCTTTGTCAGGCCCTTCCAAGTCTGCGCGCTGCTTGCGGTTCTCTGCAAATGATATATGAAAGCGCTCCTCCACATCTGAGCACCAAAAGCCAACAGGTGAATTTCGGTTATAAAATCTAAGTAGCGCCTTAGAGACGAACTAAAAACAACCTTTGCCGAGTTGAGGGTTGAGCTGGCCATCAGCAGTCAAAGCCATCATGAGTTGAGGCAATCCAAGAGGTATAGTATCACCCTTATCGATTTGCCAAAAGTGGAACACCTTTCCGTACGTCTTCGCAAGATGTTTCATCTGTGCCTTTTCTGCTACACTTGGAAGACCGGGCATGAAAAGAACCCCACTCTTCACCTCATACTCGTGAGAATGCCACAGCCTCTTCTCGTCTTCAGGGAGTGACAGGAAGACCTTCTCGGTGACAATATACTCAATGCCTATCAATCTGGCGTCTTTTTTCGGAGTATCAAATATCAGGCATTGGTGTACATCCTCCGACATGTGGGTACAAAAATGATGTGCCTCAACTTGCCTCCCCAAGTCATATGCGTAGAAATGAAACCTACACCAACTCTCTCTCTCTCTCTCTCTCTCTCTCTCTCTCTCTCTCTCTCTCTCTCTCTCTCTCTCTCTCTCTCTCTCTCTCTCTCTCTCTCTCTCTCTCTCTCTCACACACACACACACACACGCACATCAAAATAAAATAACATTTAACAATCTCTGTCAAAACTGAAGACGAGGAAAACAGACTTAACATAAATTTACGTTCTTCCATGTTCAGCAGAAAGAAGAACGGATGAGCTATATTTCTCAACTACTCACGCGCAAAGGTGGGCATGAATACTGGCAATGGGTTTGAAACTCTGTAAGAGCCCTGCAGTTTTTTCCAGCACTACAGTGCTCGTCTTCTTGGGCTCCCCCGGGATATCCTGGCTCTGAAAGACAGGTCCTGGACCGGAAGCAGCCATAGCTTCCCCGATTCCTGAACAGTTTCTATTTATCTCTGTCCCTATCGCTGATCAACAGCTTCCTCTAGATCGATATAAGATACAAAGTTTACCACCTTACAGCACTGCCTGCATGGATGGTTTACGAAGGAATTAAAAGAGTAAGAAGCAAACAGAATTCGAGAAGAATCACCAGATGTTACGAAGCTATTTAGAGTGCACGTAGCAGTGTCTCTTCGAAACGTGTCTCGCCTACACATGAAGTTTCCATGGGACTTCTGTAACATGTAATGGACCTTCTCCGCCATGTAATGAAAGATCAACATCCTTTTTAACCACACTATTCCATTCCTTTTCCCCCACAAAATCAAGAACCAGAAATTATGCAATTTTAGAAATAAGAATCATAAAAAAAGTTGGAATATAGGAGGAGAAAGAGTAACTTAAAACCTTTTTGAAACGTACAACAAAGAGGTGTAAGAAACTATCTGACTTGAAAATGTTAGATATGCTCAATACTCCACTCTCATGTGACCACAAATGATCCATGGTGCTCTAAGTTGTAAGGCCCCCATTATGAGGAGAAGCCATTATGAGAGCCCGGACATTTGTGGAACCCTAACTTCCAAGTTAGATGAGGTCTATGTGTGACCGTTGATGGTTGTAGATGATCTTTGTGAGCCTAGCCATTAGGTTAGGTAGGGCATAAACATCCAGGCCATTGGGTTGCCATTTAAGGTGAAAATAAAGGCCCTGTGGCGTCGTGCGGTTTCCCCATAGAACCTTAATGGGGGGAGTGCAGAGGGGGGCTTGCCCCCTTCTGCGGGGTCCGGGGGGCCTATCCCCCCGGCCCATAGGGCCGAGACAGTAGGACTTCTGGTCGTGGAGATATTGTCGGATCATATATTTTACCGACTATTTTGTATCTCCCGACTACGTTTATCTATACCGAACCGCCTTGTAAAAGCTATATAAGCATGGCCCAGGTTGAGCTTTACATAGCATTGCGCACTAGTAAGCCCTTCATCTAGAGTCTGTCTAGATCGCCATCTAAGCTCCACAGTGGGAGCGCACAGGTGGACAGCACCATCATTGTAACTGCATTGCACTCGACAATCTGAGAATTTGAGTTCTCTATCTCTCAGTCTCCATCTATCTTTGTCTGCCTTTTTCTCTCAACTCTGTCTACAGGTCTATTCCGCTGTGCTATTATTTTCTTACATGGTATCAGAGCTCAGGAGGCTCTGAGTGGTGCAGAAGTAGAAACGCAGAGGTTGCAGAGTTCTGAAGAACAAAAGAGAGAAGATGTCAAGCGGTGCGTCATCATCTACGACTGGGGGCCAAGATGGTTCATCAACAAGAGTAGGTGGTGCACAAGCAAGAGCAGCAATGATGCCGGTCATCCCAACGTTGCGGATACAGCCACTAGCGTTCACAAAAGGTAAACTTGATGGTATGAACTACACCTTGTGGAAGTTCTAAATCACTTCTATTCTTGATTCGTATGAGCTTTTGGAGACTGTTCTTGGGACTGATCATGAGCCCCAAGAAAGACCTGATCCAAATAATCCTAGTCGAATGATTCCTCCTGATGCTGGTCTTCTACGTGCTTGGAAACGTAGAAATGCAGATGCACTCTGTGCTCTTGTTACAAGTACTTCTGATAGTGTTCTGACTCTCATTCAGCATACTACAAAGGCATGTGAAGCATGGAACATATTGAGAAATCAATATGAAACTCATAATCAGACACGGATTCAGAACTTGGAGAATCAGCCTCGAGTAGAACGGTTTGCTGATGGGGAGACTGCAGAGGTGTTTATCACTCGCATAAAGAATCTACGAGATCAAATGGCGGGAGCAAGTGTTCAAAAGTCAAGTGAGGAGCTAGCTCGACGTTTTCTTCGAATCTGTCCACCTAAGTTTGATGGTTTGGTAACTGCTCTTAACACTCAAATCAGACCTCAACCACTAACTTTTGAAGAATTAAGTGCCTTACTCATGGAGGAGGAGCTTCGGCTCAAGGCAAGGAGTGGTGGTAGCAAAGGAGATGTTGCATTCACAGCAAATGCCAAAGGAGGCAAAACAGACTCTTCAAAAGATGGAGACAAAAAGAAGAACGACAAAAAGAAGTTCAAGGGAGAGTGTTTCCACTGCAAGAAGAAGGGACACATAATCCAAGACTGTCGCATCAAGAAGGAAGAAGAGAAGAGTGGCTCTTCAAAAGGTGGCAAGGGCAAGGAGTCTGCCAACACAGCAGAAACTGAGCTTGAGTTATTTGTTACGATAGAGGAGGTGTGCTCCTCGGGCTGAAGATTCAGGAACAAATGACTCATGGGTGTTGGACAGTGGTGCATCTCGTCACATGACGAGTAGAAAAGACCTTTACAGTTCCTTACAGCCTCTAAAGGAACCCATCACAGTAAAGGTAGGGAACAATGCAAGATGTCCTGCAGAGGGTGAAGGTATGGTTTCTTTCATTAACTCTAATGGTGATATCAGAAAGCTTTCAAATGTGCTATATGTTCCACAAATAAAACGAAATCTACTTTCAGTAGCTTCTATAACTGATCAAGGTCACCAAGTATCTTTCAGTAAGATAGGAGCTAAGATTATGGACGGTAACAACAACGTCGTTGGGACTGGCATAAGGAGGAACAACCTGTATGAGTTGTGTGCTCTTACAGCCACTACAAACGTGGGCACAAGTAAGCTATGGCATGAGAGATTCGGCCACATTGGATACCCTATACTGAAGGAGATGCATCGCAGAGGTATGGTTGCACACCTACCATCGATTGCAGAAATGAAGGAACCATGTGAAGCTTGCATGATGGGCAAGCAACAGAGGAAGGTGTTTCCACAAGAAAGCAAGAACAGGGCAAGCTATCTTCTAGAATTGGTGCATGCTGACTTGTGCGGAAAAATGCCTACACAGGCCTTGGGAGGATCTTCCTACTTCATGTTACTTGTCGACGACTATAGCAGGAAGATGTGGGTGTACTTCCTTCGCGATAAGGCTCAAGCTTTTGGTAAGTTTAAAGAATGGCTTCAACTTGTTGAAACTGAAACAGGGAAGAAGATGAAGAAATTCAGGAAAGACGGTGGTGGTGAGTTCACATCAACAGAGTTTGAAGATTTCTGCAAGAGTAAGGGAATCAAGCATCAACTCACAGTGGCACCTAGTCCTCAACAAAACGGTGTTGCAGAACGTCGGAATCAAACCATAATGGAGATGGCAAGGTGCATGTTGAAAGGAAAGGGTCTTCCTAATCAATTTTGGGCAGAGGCTGTCTACATCTTGAATCGAAGCTACACCAAGGCACTTGATGGAAAGACTCCACAAGAAGCCTACACTGGTAAAAAGCCTTCTGTTTCCCATTTCAAAGTATTTGGAAGTGAATGTTATGTACATTTTCCAGATAGAGAGAGAAACAAGCTTCAACCAAAAAGCATCAAATGTATCTTCCTAGGGTACAGTGAAGATAAGAAAGCTTATAAGCTTTATGACCCTGAGGCTAAGAAGATCATGGCGAGTCGTGATGTGGTGTTTAAGGAGGAGCAGCCACATGCAGTGGAGGAGGAAAAGAGAGCTTCCACTTGTATGTTCTAAAGAAAGGAGGGAAGACAATTGTGCTTGTACTCTATGTAGATGACCTTGTGATTACAGGAAATGATGATGCGCTTCTTCAAAAAACAAAAGATGCCCTGAGTTCAAAATTTGAAATGACAGACTTGGGCTTAATGCATTATTGCTTAGGTCTTGAAGTTTGGCAGGAACCAGGGAAGATTTTCATCTCTCAACAAAAGTATGCAAGGCAGATATTGAAGGCATTCGACATGGAGGATTGCAATTTTCTGTAAGAAAATAACAGCACAGTGGAATAGACCTATAGACAGAGTTGAGAGAAAAAGGCAGACAAAGATAGATGGAGACTGAGAGATAGAGAACTCAAATTCTCAGATTGCCGAGCGTAATGCAGTTACAATGATGGTGTTGTCCACCCGTGCGCTCCCACTATGGAGCTTAGAACCACGACCCCGTCCTCAATCAACTCACGCACATAGTGATACAGGATTTTTGGCGATGGCCATGCAACTTTGGTTGTCACACTTCAACTCTGTAGCCTCCTGTCCTTGTATTCCTATGTGCCATATGATCCTCCTCAACCATACTGCTTCACATGTTGCAACGCATGCAGCTTTGTACTCAGCTTCAGTAGAAGATAATGCTACAGTCGGTTGCTTCTTACTGATCCAAGAGAAAATCCCTGATCCTAAAGAAAAGCAATATCCAGAAACTGATTTTCTGGTATCAATATCTCCTGCCCAATCTGAGTCACAGTATCCGACTAGAGATGATCCTTCTTCATAAAGAATACCATAATCAGTGGTTCCTTTCACATACCTGAGTATTCGCATGCTTGCCTTCCAATGAGTTTGGCAAGGCTTATTAGAGAACCTGCTTACTACTCCAACAACGTAAGAGATGTCTGGTCTGCTATTGCACAAGTAGATGAGACTTCCAACTAATTTCCTGTATCTTCCAATATCCACTAGAGGTGAAGTATCTTCAATAGATAATTTTGTGTTGACCTCCATAGGTGTAGAAATTTCCCTAAAAACTAAGTTTAGATCATGTATTTATGTAACATTTCCCCCCTCAAGCTCTAAATGCAATGTTTTGACTCCAACTAGAATGTTCATTCATTTGAGCTTTTGAACATCCACTACTTTTGTGAGCATGTTCGCTAAGGTTGATCTTTAGTTCCAACATGCTGAATCATCATCACTTTCTCTCTGATGTAATCATAGTATACTTCTATATGTTTGGTTCTTGCATGGAACATTGACTTAGATGCTAGCTCTAACGAACTAACATTATCTCCAAACAATAATGATCATGATGTAGATAGCTTCATATCTTCATAAATCTTCAAATAACACATAATCTCACATTATGTTCCATTTGTAAGACCCCTAGATTCAACTTTTCTACTTGAAATTACTATCGTAGGTTGTCTTCTAGAATTCCATGAGGTTGACAACATGAGTTCTTCTACCTTAGTTCCATTTATATCCGCATGAGTGCAAATCCATTTTGTATTCAAGAGACACTCCACTTTAAATCATTTTATATTATATCTCATTGTATTTGGGTACCTTGCAATTTGCTTCTACCAGTGTACTCATTCTCCTTCAAGGTGAATTATCTCACATATGATGTACTTTGGAGAGCCCTCTCCAACTCTATATAAGGGGGGCCTCTCCCCAGTTTGCACTTGGTTAGAAGTTTGTAGAGCCTACTTCATGCTCTTGGAAAGCTCATTTCTAATCAATGTGAGTTTACCCATTTCTTGGTCTACTCACTTTAAGTCTCTCAAATTGTTTCATTTTGTGTTTACACTCTTCTTTTCTTTTTGCTTCCATGCGTGTACTCTACATGGTATTAAAGCTTTAGGTAGAGGTATTGGCGGTCTTTTTGGAGGTTATTTTCCCTCCCACCCACTCCTTTTTATGACTCTTTCCGACCCTCCCACCCACTCCTTTCTACGAATCTTTCCCACCCTCCTACCCTTCTTCTTGGCAATTTTAGATGAGATTTATAGGCTTCATATATGATTTGATAGCATTTGTAGTGCATCTCATCATCTTTGAAGTTTTTATAAATGCTTTGGTGGAATTTTGCAACATGTTGGTGGTTTTTCATGGTGTTGCCTACCTTTGTTAGAAGTCAACCATCTTGGTGGCCAATATTTATGTAATAATTGGTTCATCTCAAGGTTACATAGTGTTTATAAACACTATGGTCAAATTTCACTGATGGTGCTTACCTTCATCCACATAATGGATCTTTTGGTGGTTCCTCCACAACTTGTGTGGTGATTCACTTTGAAATATGGTGATTAACTTTTGAAGTTCTATTTGCTTTAGCAGTGACAATGTGTACTATTTTGAATGTGATGTATTCAAACATGTTGTAATTGCCATCATGAACATGGGATGATAGGTTGGATTGCATGAACTACAATTTGTGGAAGGATGTGATTAGGGTTTATCTATATACAAAATTGCTATATGAAGTAGTACATGCTACAAAACTTGAGCCCGATAAGGATAGTGACTTAGCGACCTCGAACATTTGGAATGTAAAAAGATAAACGGGCCCTAGGAAAATTATTGCTAGCTTGTGATGAGTTAATTAAAGGACATATTAAATCTTGCAAGACTTCCCATGAGGCTTGGAAAATACTTTAGGATCTCTATGAGGATAAAACTTGCTCAAAAATTTACACCTTAGAAGTAGGATTCCATAACCTCATTATTAAGCTCCATGATCCCATCACCAAGTTCATTGCCACTTTTGAAGATTACCTATGCAAACTCGCATGGTGTGGAAGAAAAGTATTAAGCAAAGATATAGATATTAGGCTTCTAAATAAGCTTCCTAAGTCATATTAATTTTTTGTACCAGCACTTTGACGCCAACTCTTAACCTCGGAGGAAGTGTGAAGACTCTTGCTCCTCTAGGACTTGAAAGCTAAGACTTCAACATCACAAAAAGCTTGCCATGAAAGCTAAAGGTCTCTTCAAAAGAAGAACAACTCTAAAGCCTCTACTTCCAAGAATCAAGCTAAGTCCTCTAACCATCCATCTCATAGCTCAAGTGAAGATCTATTTATCTCAATTGAGGCCAATGACCAAATCACTTCTATCTCCTCACAAGAGTGGATATTTGATAGTGGTGCACCCTCTCACATGAGCAAAGATTGTGAGCCATTTGAAGAGTCTGAATACCACTTAGGAAATAACAAGAGTCTTTCAATTTGAAGGTAAAGGCAAAGTAAAAATACCAATCATCGATAAGAATGCAAAGCCTTATTGAATGTACTTTTTGTACCAAACTTGCCTATGAGCCTCCTCTCAGTCAAACCAGTCACCAATCATCACAAACAAGTTCTCTTTGACAACACATTAGTGAAGGTGATTGATCCTAGCACTAAGGAATCATAGCACAGGGAGTTGAGGATAAAGGCTTGTACAAGTTTTCATGATTTCTTTCTAAGGAGTGAAATTTCAGCCTATGGCACCAAAGATATGGACACAATTCCTACTTAACCAAAATCTCAACATCTCAATTGGTTAAGGGATTACCCAAGATTGGGCAAGTGCACAATATCTATCGAGCTTGCATCCAAGGTAAGAAATATAGGGCTTATATTACCATTAGTGTCCATTTGAAAGGCCAATTGGTCGTCGGACACTTTTGTATATGTTCTTTAATAAAACATATAGTGGTTTGGTTAGCAAGAGACTGTAAATTCGATCACATTAGTGTGACCTAAGAAATATGTGTTTGTGGTCTATGTATTGTGTGATGTTTTGTGTATTCTGATGCATATCATTCTCTATATGAAAGGAAGGGTGATGATGGCATTACGATTGTGGCTATTTATGTTGATGAATTGATTTTAGGTGGTGATATGAAGAAAGCATTAAAGAGGTAAAGCAAATCCTTATGCAAGAATTTGATATGAAAGACCTTGGTGTGTTGCGTTATTTCTTAGGCATTGAGTTTTTACATACAAAAACAAGTATACGGATGTCACAAAGGCAAGATGCCTTGAGTATGCTCCAAAAGTATGGTTTGGCTTATTGTAAGCAAATTTCCATGCCATTAGATGAGAATTTGAAGTTGGATACTACATTAGGTGAAGCATTGGAAAATGCTACTATGTATAGGAAAATTGTGGAAAGTTTGATATGTCTCACAATGACAAGGCCTCATCTAAGCTACAAGGTTGGACTTGAAAATCAATTTATGCAAGTTCCTAAAAAATCACACTTAGATTCTTTAAGACACACTCTACGATATGTAAGTGCTACTTTGGATTATGCATTGTTTTATGAACCCGATGTAGAATTGCAAGTTCATGGATACACCAATGCAAATTGGGCTAGTAGTATTCCAGATAGAAGGTCCACTAGTGGCTTTCTATTCCCACTTGGAAGAGCAACTATTACATGGAGCACTAAGAAGCAACCCACTTTTTCTTTATCATGTATAGAGGCCGAGTATAGAGGTGCTCCAATGATAGCATGTCAAGCATCATGGCTAGAGATGCTACTTGCATATTTAGGTGTGGAAGTGAAAAAGCCTATCACCACTCATTGTGATAATCTTACCAGCATGCAGTTAGCATGGAACCCTATTTCTCTTGCTAGAACAAAACATATCAAGATGTGTTGGTGTAGGGCAATCAACAATTGATGTTTTTGATGAAGAATTGAAGTCAAGGACTGAAGAAAAGACCAAGTTATGAAGCATGAAGGAAGTGCATATCCAGAAGATGAAGATGTGTACACATATGTACATTAATTCAGAGATAGTTCACTTATACTTTTGTATAGTCATGAACTTGTAAATATATGACTATATATACAAAGGAAAAATGTCGGGGCAAATGTATGAGATTATAGACTACAAGAATTCAGAAGAATTAGGAGTGTTTTAGACACTTGAGAAGTGTGAAGATTAACTCTCTCATTTAGATGTAAAGATTTCTAGTAATGGAAGAAATATTGCACCCGATGTTTCTTTGCATTCTCCTTCTATGCTTGATCATTTCAAGAACCCTTTTGTAGAAATCTAAGTCCATAGTTAATGAGTCTATGGTTAAAGTTTGAGAGCCTAATTGTAAACATGGTGTGAGAATTATGAGTAGGAACATTCATATGTGAAGAAGTGTTCACTGTTTCCTGAAACAGGCACAAAATTCGATGCTAATGTTTTGGTCAGTTCTCCTTCCATAGTGTAAAGTTTTGAGCAAGCAAGCACTCAATATTTAAGTTGGAAGGTAAGCTACCTGTGGCTAAAAGCATTTGCATAAATGGGTTCTAGATTGAGAGAACCAAGTGTTAGAAGTTATAGGTGTCTGAATCGACTTCTCAAAAGAACAGTTTTAGACATAGGTGACTTGTTAAGTTCATTTCTCAAGATCTACTGAGTCTTTTGAAGTGATTTAACTTGGAGGAGGTGCAGAAACTATAGCGGACACCTTGTGCAAAGTTTTATAAAAAACTTTACACATTTGGCAAGTCAATGAGAGATATATGTGCAGCAAACTTTCTGTAGAATCATCTTCTTCACAGTTTATCCAAAATCTTTATAATTGATCATTAATACTCCAAATTAGGAAAGGTTTTGAGTTAATCTTGATATAGAGTGCTCTAATTTCAAGATTAGCTTGTTCTTTTGGAGATTAGCACTCTCCATCAGTGGTATCAAAGCAGGAAGCATCAAAATTGAAGAAAGGAGGATCCCGACTGCTGCAGTCATAAAGAATTCAATATATGAAGATTCAAAAGGTGAAAGATTGAGAGCAAAGCTTGAGAAGGAGGCCATACGACATCAAGGAAGACAAAAGGAGTATCATTCGAAGTAAAGGTACATCTATTACTCATAAAGTTTGAAGAATTCAATACACAGGTGAAGAAAGGATGGGAGATTCTCTTCAGATAGAGAAGTTGGATAGAGAGAACTATCCAGCATGGTCAATGAGGATGGAAGCTCATCTTATGAGCAAAGATTTGATAGGTTATATTACAAGTGAAGAAGAAAAGCCTCAGTTTAGAGATCCTAGTGTTCCAACTAGGGAGGAATTATCAGATTTGAAGAATTGGATGAAGAAAGATGCTCAAACCAGGAGCATTATTTACATGGCAGTTAATGATTACTTTCTACCTCACATTAAAGGTCTAGAAAGTGCAAGTGATATATGGAATGCTTTGGAGGAGCATTTCCAAAATACCACAAAGTCAAGGAAGGCATCTTTATGGGCAGAATTTACCACTTTCAAGAAGAAGGCCTCTCAATCCATCTCAGATTATGTAACAAGGATGAAGGACATTGCAGATGCATTAGGAGTATTTGATGAAGACATTGAGGAGGATAAATTGGTAAGGCAAATTCTCACAGGTTTGAGAGGTGATGACAAATGGAAGCCATTCATTTTGTCTACTAAATTATCACTTGATCATTTCACTCCTGATTTAAATCAGTTGTTAGGACATATGCTGACCTTTGAGCAGGATGTCAAAGGAGAAAGTGATAAAAGTAAAGGTCATGCAATGTATTCAAAGGATAAGAAGAAGAATATTAAAGGGAAGCAACAAGCAAATGAAGATGAAGGTACAACTAGCCAAGCTAACTTCCTAAGAGGAAGAGGAGGTGGCAAAGGTAGAGGAAGAGGTAGGAGTAATAAAGATGGAGTCAAAGCTTGCTGGATTTGTGGTAAAACAAATCACTTAGCTAATGATTGTTGGCATAATACTCAGAGTAATGGTGGATATAATCGGAACTTTAATTCAAGAGGTAGAGGTGACAGAAATCAAAGAGGTAACTTCAGAGGTAGAGGTAGTAGAGGTTACTTTGGAAGAAATGCAGGTAGAGGATTCCAAAGTCAACAATACAACAATACCTACTACAATTATGCTTCAGATCAGAAGGAGGATTCAACATTGATAATGAATGCATCTTGTGAAAGGCAAAGTGAAGAACAAAGAGTCTTCTCCATTGACTCAGGGTGTAGCAATCACTTGAGTGGTAATATAGCTTTGATGACTGATTTGGATAGTAAGGTAAATAATCATGTAGTTCAAATAGGTGACAATACAAAGCACAATGTGAAGTCAATTCGATCAGTGAAGGCCAAGGATGGTAGTACTCTCTTGAGTAAGGTTTTGTATGTTCCTACAACTCCTAAGAATCTGATAAGTGTAGGACAAAATGTTGAAAAAGTTTATGAAGTTAGGTTCACTAATGAAGGAGTGTTTGTGGAAGACCCTAGCAATGGGTACAAACACATTTTTTTCAGGGAAGAAAGAAGGAAGATTGTTCACATTGAAGGTCCAAGGTAATGTTGGTCATGCTTTGTTCACTTATGGAGGACATAAGATCTCTGAGTTAGATCTTTAGCACAAGAGGCTTGGACATTTCAATGAAAGAGGTATCAAAGATATGGTTAATAATGGTTCAGTGCTTGGATTGCCTAATATTGCAGGTCAACATATGACATACAGACGTGAGGCATGTCAATTAGGTAAGGCTCATAAGCAATCTTATTCCAAGCATAGTTTTATGTATTCAAAGAAGCTTGAATTGGTACACACACATGTGTGGGGACCATCAAAGGATTTCAGTATCAATGGCTCAAGGTATTATGTGATTTATGTTGATGATGCTACCAGATGGATCACTATCTATGTGATCAAAGATAAGTCAGAGGTATTCAATACATTCAAACATTATCATGTGTATGCAGAGAGAATTACAGGTCATACGTTGAAGAGACTAAGGTCAGATGGAGGGGGAGAGTATTTCTCTAATGAGTTCAGTGATTACTTGTGGAATGCAGGTATAAAAAGGGAAATTACTTGCAGGTACTCTCCTCAACAAAATGGTGTAGCAGAAAGGAGGAATAGAACTCTTGTTGAGTTTGCAAGATCCATGATGAAGGAGAAAAATTGCCCAAATTATTTGTGGGCTGAGGCTGTGAATACAGCCACATATTTGGTTAATAGGTTACCATGTAAAGCTTTGTAGGTTATGACACCATATGAGACATGGTGGGGTAAGAGACCTACTCTAGATCATTGAAAAGTATTTGGATGTTTGGCATATGCATATGTGCCATCTCAACTAAGGCACAAATTGGAACCTAAAGTTGAAAAGTATGTGTTTATTGGATATGATGATAAGGAGATGGGATATAGGTTGTGCATAAGCAATGCACCCAAATATCTTACAAAGATCTAAGGAAGGTCTCCTACCATTCCATGCATCATAATTTCATTCCATCCAGATACTTGGATGGAAGCCTATTAATTAGGTAAGTGGCTGTGGAAACAACCTCTGCCCATAAGTAATTTGGAAGTTTTTTCTCATTCAACATTGATCTTGCAGCTTCTACTATTAGTCTATTTCTTCTCTCTGCCACTTCATTTTGTTCGGGAGTGTACCTTGTTGTAATCTCTCTCTTTATGCCTCTATCCTATAAGAAGGAGTCAAAATCATGCGAGAAAAACTCACCACCTCCATTAGATCTTAGTCTTTTCAAACTTCTACCTGTTTGATTGTCAACCAATGCCAAATACTTCTTGAAACAAGTGAAGAATTCATCTTTATGCTTCATAAAGTAAAGTATTGTCCATCTACTATAGTCATCTATGAATGAAACATAATACCTTGACCATGAGATTCATGGCTCTCTACTAGGATCCCACACATCTGTGTGCACAAGCTCCAAGTAGTCTTCATATATGTGTCCTCTTTTGTTGACTGGTTGCCTATGTGATTTGCCAAATTGGCATGCTCCCTTTTTAAATCATGTGTTGCTTGGATACATTTGGAATGCCAAGCACACTTTGATCCCTGCCTATTCACTTGAATGTTCTTTCACCTATATGACCTGGTCTCTGATGCCATATCTCCAGTTCAGATAGGGTTCCTGTAACTGAAGAGAGCAATATTCCTTGTATCTTATTGTATTTGGGTACCTCGCAATTCGCTTCTATTCATGTACTCATTCTCCTTCAAGGTGAATTATCCCACATATGATGTACTTTGGAGAGCCCTCTCCAACTCTATATAAGGGGGGCCTCCCCTTGTTTGCACTTGGTTAGAAGCTTGTAGAGCCTACTTCATGCTCTTGGAAAGCTCATTTCTAATCAATGTGAGTTTACTCATTTCTTGGACTACTCACTTTAAGTCTTTTTGGAGGTTATTTTCCCTCCCACCCACTCCTTTCTACGACTCTTTCCGATCCTCCCACCCACTCCTTTCTATGAATCTTTCACACCCTCCCACCCTTCTTCTTGGTAGTTTTAGATGAGATTTATATTCTTCATATATAATTTGATAGCATTTGTAGTACATCTCATCATCTTTAAAGTCTTTATAAATGCTTTGGTTGGAATTTTACAACATGTTGGTGGTTTTTCATGGTGTTGCCTACCTTTGTTCGAAGTCAACCATCTTGGTGGCCAATATTTATGTAATAATTGGTTCATCTCAAGGTTACATAGTGTTTATAAACACTATGGTCAAATTTCACTGATGGTGCTTACCTTCATCCACACAATGGATCTTTTGGTGGTTCCTCCACAACTTGTGTGGTGATTCACTTTGAAATGCGGTGATTAACTTTTGAAGTTCTATTTGCTTCAACAGTGACAATGTGTACTATTTTGAATGCGATGTATTCAAACACGTTGTAATTGCCATCATTCACTCCCATGTTCATGGCCAAGGATGATAGGTTGAATTGCATGAACTAGAATTTGTGGAAGGATACGATTAGGGTTTATCTATAATACAAAATTGCTATATGAAGTAGTACATGCTACAAAATTTGAGCCCGATATGGATAGTGACTTAGCGACCTAGAACATTTGGAATGTGAAAAGATAAACATGCCCGAGGAAAACTATTGTTAGCTTGTGATGAGTTAATTAAAGGACATATTAAATCTTGCAAGACTTCCCACGAGGCTTGGACAATACTTTAGGATCTCTATGAGGATAATACTTGCTCAAACATTTACACTTTAGAAGTAGAATTCCATAATCTCACTATTAGGCTCCATGATCCCATCACCAAGTTCATTGCCACTTTTGAAGATTACCTATGCAAACTTGCATTGTGTGGAAGAAAAGTATTAAGCAAAGATATAGATATTAGGCTTCTAAATAAGCTTCCTAAGTCATATGAAATTTTTGTACCAGCACTTTACAATTGAGGCCAATTGTTAACCTCGAAGGAAGTGCGAAGACTCTTGCTCCTCTATGACTTGCAAGCTAAGTCCTCAACATCGCAAAAAGCTTGCCATGAAAGCTAAAGGTCTCTTCAAAAAGGCCAAAAACTCCAATAATCACTCTAGCAATGTTCCTAAACAAAGCTCTAGCAACTTGTCGAAGGTGTTTACAAGCAGCTATTGTGGTGAATTAGGGCATAACAAGAAGTTATGTTATAAAAAGAAGAACAACTCTAAAGCCTCTACTTCCAAGAATCAAGCTAAGTCCTCTTGCCATCCATCTCATAGCTCAAGTGGATATTTGATAGTGATGCACCCTCTGTATTGTGGAAGGACTCCATAGCCTCCACAACTGAACAACTAATCAACTAAGAAGACCAACTAGCCAAGCTCACACCAGGAGAGAGAGATGTGTTTCCACCCCACCAACCCCTCCAATATATAGCTCCAAGATCAAGGGGGTAAGTCCTTCTCAAGAGGACATGAGTACCTTCCATCACATGGGTCCCTAAGGTGTTCACAGGGTTTCCAAGCTTAGGAAATAACATGAAATCACATGGCTTCTAAAAGAAGACTCTCCAAGCTCTCACGTACAAACCAAGCGGCTAGGAGAAGCTTCCAATCAAGCCTAAGGTACTCAACCTTAGAGAATTAGCCCTAAGGTTCAAGACCCATCTAAAAGGGGTAAATAAACCATAAATCCCAAGGGTTTCACACCTAGAAACCCACCCCCCCTTAAAAGCATTTCCATCCTTGGAAATGAGTGGAGATACATACCTTGGGGTATTCCCCCGTGCTCCATATCAATCGCAAAGATCATGGCTTTCATCTCTCTAAGTCTGCCTCTTAATTCGAAAGGGGAATTCTACCCCGACTGAATCTAAAAAGAGGAGAATCCATGTGTGGTCTAATTCCTTGCCCTTTTCATTCAAAGTTCCATCTAGTTTGCATACGAAAAAGAACTGAGTCGAATGCAAAGTATGGAAAGAATGAAAAGGGTGGAAGAGAACATCCCTGCCTATTTCCTTTGCTTAAGCCATGTGTCATCTGGGTCTCCAAAGCTCAAACATGTGGATTAGGTGGAGTCAAAGTGACTTCAGCTAAATTGCTACCTTGGTCCATCTCTTTGCACCACTAGTGCATGAACCTAGCAAAATAGATGAATGCTTCTTAAGGTTTCTTTATTAGATTCATCTCTCAAGTTAGAATCCAACTTGTTCTGAAAGGAAGATGAATCTTTCATAATCCCTACCCAAATCACTCTCTTTTAGTGAAATGGGTGGATTTCTTGTTTGCGATTCGCCTCCAATAAATCTAAATAGGGGAATTTCATTATGTAATCCTTGCCTAACCAATAGAATGGTAAAGGTGGATTATCTAATTTTTGCGACGATATAACATCCTCTTTATCTTCAGAGAGAATTTGAATAGCTTACCAAAAGTGGATTTAATGTTCTTTCAAAACTTTACGTAGTTTTGATAATCCACTTTAAGGGACTATAATCCATAGGGATTAATCCAACTATTGTAGACTCCAATCGATTGAAACCTATTTTACTTGTTCTCCCAAAAAGATTAAGATCTTTATAACTACGTCCCAAGATGGGAAATCATAGTGCAAAAGATCATGTTATCTTTAAGGTCATAAGTAGAAATAGATTATTCCAACAATGCTTAATCCTTATGGATCTTTGGTTGGATCTCAAACCTTAAAGGTCTTCTTGATCCTTCCAGAGTTCTCTCCTTATATACTAGATCTATTAAAGATGTCCTATGTTGACATCATATTAGATCTTTCCTATTCGTCAGTTAACTTGATTTATCAAGTATCAAAAAGATGATCTTTCTAAGCTTTCTTTCAAGCTTGGTCTAAGATCATTTCCTTGAATTTCAAGTCATTCTTTGGAATGAAGCTTTTAGAGCTTCATTCTTTGGAGTTTACCTTCAAAGTCAAAAAAATTGATCCTCTCCTTATTTCTAACTCTTGATGAGAGATAGATCCTTTCGTATCTTGTTGGAAGAATTCTTCTTCCCTTTGAGAGGATAATTGAAGAAGTTGCCTATTCCTAGACATTGTCTTCTTGATGTATTCCATTGGATCATGAGTCCCTTTTTCTTCTGGCCATCAAGAAAAAGTAATGAAAAATGTTGAAGAGAACAAAAAATTTGGGTGGCTGAGTAGGAGTGGTTGTCTAAGGCCAATATATCCCATATAGACGACATTTGCGCGGTCTGAAGCTCTTGATATAATGAGGTTCTTCCGTTCTAAAACAATCAGCACCTAGAGCTCGTCTCCTCATGCAGAGGTGCATGATGGATCAGCACCCAGAGTTTGTCTCCTCACGCAGAGGTGCGTGATGGCTGACTAGGCATGTGTACTATATTAAGGGATGCACATCAGGTGCGATTGGTGGCTGCATCGCCTACCCATTGGGCGGGTAATTCTTTGTATAAGTGGGGGGTCATATGCTATGTGTTTTTTGCTCTCTAAACAAAGACTTCCATTGACTACCGGCAGCACTCAAGACTGCCAACGACTGCTAGCAACACTCAAATGCCCACGTGAAGGCATTAAAAAAAAATGAAGCTAAATGTTCAACCTAGCTCTGATGCTACTGTTGTGGAAGGACTCCATAGCCTACACAACTGAACAACTAATCAACTAAGAAGACCAACTAGCCAAGCTTACACCAGGAGAGAGAGATGTGTTTCCACCCCACCAACCCCTCCAATATATAGCTCCAAGATCAAGGGGGTAAGTCCTTAAGAGGACACGAGTACCTTCCATCACATGGGTCCCTAAGGTGTTCACATGGTTTCCAAGCTTAGGAAATCACATGAAATCACATGGCATCTAAAAGAAGACTCCCCAAGCTCTCACGTACAAACCAAGTGGCTAGGAGAAGCTTCCAATCAAGCCTAAGGTACTCAACCTTAGAGAACTAGCCCTAAGGTTCAAGACCCATCTAAAAGGGGTAAATAAACCATAAATCCCAAGGGTTTCACACCTAGAAACCCAAGGGTTCTACCCCTTAGACCCATGTAATTATACAACACTCTCACATGTGCAAAGATTGTGAGTCATTTAAAGAGTTAGAATACCACTTAGGAAATAACAAGATTCTTTCAACTGAAGGTAAAGGAAAAGTACAAATACCAATCATCGATAAGAATGCAAAGCCTTACTGAATGTACTTTTTGTACCAAACTTGCATATGAGCCCACTCTCTATCAAGCCAATCATCACAAACAAGTTGTCTTCGACAACACATCAGTGAAGGTGATTGATCCTAGCATTAAGGAAATCATAGCACAGGGAGTTGAGGATAAAGGCTTGCACAAGTTTTCATGATTTCTTTCTAAGGAGTGAATTTCCAACCTATGGCACCAAAGATATGGACACAATTCCTACTTAACCAAAATCTCAACATCTCAATTGGTTAAGGGACAATTGGTCATCAGACACTTTTGTATATGTTCTTTAATAAAACATATAGTGGCCTGGTCAGCAACAGACTATAAATTCGATCACATTTGTGTGACCTAACAAATGTGTTTGTGGTCTATGTATTGTGTGATCTTTTGTGTATTCTGCAGCCTTGTTGCGGAGTACTGTGTGTGGCATCTGGAGCTCGGTTTTCTACTATGAGGGTATCATCCGGGAGCTCTGAAGAAGAGATTCAACTATGGTGCATTGCTATCAAAATACTTCACTGGGATCAAATCATTTCGACACAAAAGCTTTGTTCCTTTTGTGTAATCAAAGCGAGCACCCACCCACCCACCCACCCAAGGCTTTCTCCAAGGTGATGACCAAGGCATAGACCTTGGCATGACTTATCATTCGAGTCACCAAAGTCATCCACTTCACCGTTGGATGTGCACGAGGGTGGACCTCAATGATCAAGGAAGATAGAGGTTCTGGGTACTTCCTCAGAAGTCAACCATCCCCATACTATCCCCCCCTCCGTCTGGAAGCTTGCTTAACTAAGCTATACTCTAGAAGAAGGGGAAAGACTAAGTTTAACATTACCTTGAACATGTTTTGGGCCCTCAAAGCTTCATTCTTTGCTTTCAAAGCCTATTTTGAAGGATTGTTGGGGTGATCTTTGGAGTCATTTTGCAGTACTTTGGTGCATGGTTCTCATTGCACAAGTTCACGAACATCAAGAAGAGTGCTCTTTTGTACTTCTTTGATAACACATATTCATCTTTGGGGCTATGTTTTCAGCCATGCTAGTAAATCTACATGTTTCTTGAAATGTATTTAGTTGTAGTGGGAGCAAGCACTTCAAATTTATGTAGGTTTTTGAGCCTAAAGAACAAAGTTGATAAACACTTGCAAGTGTTGTTGGCTAGTTTTTGGGCTGTGAATTCAGCCTTTCAGTACCATTTGACTGCACATATTGAGCACATACACACTATGTGCACTTCTATGGATACTGCTTATGTACGCCCATGTGTTCATTGATATATCAGTTATATTTTTGCATAAAGCCTTTTACATTTGATAAAAGGTGCCATGATGAGGTTTTCTTAACTAGGAGACACCGAGATGTTGGGCTCTCTTTGGTGATCCAGGTGGAAGACTTACCCAGCCTCGCCATACGAGATGTATGATAATTGTTCATAGGTGCTCGATAAGCCTAGTTGGCTTCTTTTGGGTAACTAATTATATGCAGTGGAGTCAAATACTCACTATGCAAGTTAACATCTCAGTACTTGTAGTTTTATAAGATATTGACACTGATCATATGCCCTATCAAATGATGTATATATAGGGGTCTTGAAGAGTATGCCACATGGCATCTTTTTGGAGGGACTCCATATTTGGACTCTCACATGATGTATATATAGGGGTCTTGAAGAGCATGCCACATGGCATCTTTTTGGAGGGACTCCATATTTGGTAGAGGCAAGGATGAGAAAACTCTCTTATCACTTGAGATGAGAAGAGGATGGTTCAGATGCGGTTGGGAGGTTTGACGATCTACCTCTGTGTGTGTGTAGGAAGGAAACCCGCGATGATAAATGAATGAGTGGTTCATAAAACTGGTATCATAGTGAAAATTTACTTGTCGTTTTCGTGTGTGCAGACAAAGGGAGTTGAACCCAGGTGGCTTGGGTAGGAGGCGAAACATCTAGCCAATGCGCCATCCTTTTTTTATGCTCTCTTATGAGGCGCAAAAGTTACTAATCTAATGAATTGCTGCTTAACAAAGTCTTGGAGCATTGAAAGTTAAGGATAATCCAACGAGGAGATAATCAGAAGGAGCTTCACACTAGCCTCGGAGCAGGCGACAAGAGCCGTTAGAGCACCATGCATGATCAAGCTTTAGGTGGGAGTTCACATCAGGAGAAGACTGCTCAATTTCAAGACTCAAACGCTATCGCGATGGTGCCCAAAGGGGGCAGCTTCTCCTCCTTCCATCCTCAAGTAAAGGAGTTGGAAACACTCATC